>JAINUW010000391.1:0-246709 GCA_020205615.1 Panax quinquefolius | reverse complement strand
TAAGGATTTCTCCCTATTGAAGCGCAATTAAATAACCTAACCCCTTTCCTTGACAGAACTTTCTAGACATTGTTAATTATGAAAATAATAATATGAATAACTTGTCATCTCAATTATTGATTTAATAATATAAAATATTGTGACAATAATTGAATCAATAACGTGAGATACTATGCATCAACTACTGTAGCAATAATTGAACAAAACTGAGTGACATCAATAATCAATACCGTGTGTTACTATGAAACCACGCGTATTACTTTTCTTTTACCACCGGGTATTTCAACAGTTAACGGTAAAACTTTCGCCGTTATTTTATAAAAAGATATTTCTGTTGTTTAATTCTCACTCTGACAATAATTTCGTTGTGGGGTCCACCAATGATTGTGCCGTCGTACAGATATTCCCCGATAAAAAGAATATTCCCCGATCAATCGAATATTTTATAACAACTTGAACTTGCTTACTTTGCAAAATTGTAAATATTACCCACAACTATAACATTATATCAAATCCACATCACAATATTCCAAAAAAAAATATTTCGAGAAAATTAATCTTGATTCATAAAATTCGGGGTCATACAACCTCCCATTCTTATGAAATTTCGTCCTCGAAATTGGTGTACGTACCTGGTATGTCGAAGAGTGAGGATACCTTATTTTTATTTCAGATGCTAACTCTTGAGGTATAACCTTGGAGCGTAGAAAATGTTTCTTCTTATCCAAGATTTTAATAGATATCTCTTCATACGTTAAATCTTCCGCTATCTCGTCCTGTTCTAAATCAATAATGTGGTTCGGGTCTTCCAAATATTTACGTAACATCGATACGTGAAAAACATTATGAACACGCGACATACTTGGCGGTAAAGCGAGTCTATAGGCCACAGTTCCTACGCGATCGAGGATTTCAAATCGGCCAATTAGATCGAGGGTTGAGATTTCCTCTCTTCATCGACTCTTACTTCTAGAATAACGCCTTCTTGAACTTTCTTCTTTGTATTCATCAGCTCCGGGTCTGTAGCTTGAGCGGCTTTAACTTTATCGATTAAAGTCGATTCTAATCGTATATTCGCTATCTTTACGTAGGTTCTTGGAGTCTTTAACTCTATCTCCATCTTTTGTAAATTGTATAAATGGGTCTTTGTGTTAACAACGTCGCACTCATAACCGTATAAGATCTTCTACTCAACGCGTCAGTTACCACGTTCGCTCTTCCATGATGTTATTGAATGGTATGGTCGTAATCTTCAACAGCTCGAGCCAACGTCTTTGGCACATGTTACGTTCATTTTGGGTGAAGAAATATTTGAGGGTTTTAGAAATGGGTTTTGTACTGGGGTCAATACAAAATTCGATTTTACGCTCTGGGGGTAGGCTAAGAAGTTCTTCAGGGAATACGTTAGGAAATTTATTAACGATACAAATATTATTCAAAACTGTGACTCCCATCCAAGACTTGGATAACACATCACATTGATACCTATCAACTTGCCACCGTTATTCATGGCGTCCCCTACGGAAAGTCTGGCTTCGGTGCATTCCACACTAAGAAGTCACCAGCGAAAGGTTCGGGGCTCTTTACTTATGGCTTGATATGACAATGATTGACTTTAGTAGTTTGGTTGCTTGAATTCGCATAACAGGTTGGTTAGGAATATGAAAGCTAACAACATTACGAAAATAATCAATTTTAGCATGATGAGTAATTAACCAGTCGATTTCAAAAATCACATAAAAGGCAAGTATTTCCAAAGAGATAAGATCGACAGGTAACGTGAAAATGTCGATTTGAATCAAACAAGATTTATAAATAGTGGATGTAACTAATGTTTCTCCTAACATAGTTCCAACAAATAAGTCAAAGTCTATTTTCTCAAGAGTCAATTTCAAACGTTGAACACAACTAGGTGAAATAAAAGAGTGGGTAGAACAGGTATCGAATAAGGTATAGACTTCGCAAGAGTTTATGATTAACTTACCCGTGATAACTTTGTTCGGGTTCCTTGACAAACGCTCTCACTTAAACTACCGGCTTTGACTTATCTGGGACATCCTTTAGCGTCACCATCCCAGCTAAACTTGACTTCACTACGCGACAAAATTGAGCTAAGTGACCTTCTCTTCCGCAATTGAAACACGTTTTGGGTTGCTGCGTACAGTTTGGGCGGATGTGTCTCTCCTGTCCGCATTTGAAACATACGACCGGTGGTCGTTCTTCTTCCTTATACTACAAGAAAATGGCCTGTCTGTGACCGCCTATCAGCGACCGCAGACGGTCGCAGATCATTATCAGAGACCGAATGTGGTCGCTGATAGGCGTCGCATAAAATCTGGTCGCTAGAATGTACATCAGCGACCACTATTAGCGACCGACGTATCAGCTATCGATATTAGCGACCGAATTCGTCATTTCGGTCTCTAAGCTGAGTCAGCATGGATCAGGGAAAAGTCTGACGTGGGCCACGTGGCAGCGAATGCAATCAGCGATCACACGCGATCGCTGATACACTCAAATGTTTAGCACTCGCTAATAACTATTAGCGACTGCATGCGATCACGATTTTAAAATCTCGAAAACCAGCTTTTTTGCTTTGTTTTGCGAAATCTAAAAAGCTGCACTGCTTTTGTACACGCTTTATCCCAACACACATACATAACAATATAAACAATGTGCACAATAATATAAACATCCATCGTCCACCAACACATACACCAAACTAGTATATAAACTATATAAACCTTTAAAAACCAATATGAATTGAATAAATAACCACAAATCTAATGTTTAAGTAGCAAACAGACATCCAAAGAATGAATATACAAGTATAAGCTTATCAAATAACTACAAAACAACACTAAATCGGTCGTCAAGCATCAACGTCTCCTTGATCACCTTGTAATTAACAAAATAATAAAATAAGTTACAAATATAGTAACTATGTTGATACTGGTATATATTACGACAATATACAACAAATTGATTACCTCGTCGCCATCCCCATGATGTGATGTTGCTGCTGCCGCCACTGCATCAGCTAACTCATCAGGACTCAAAGCCGCCAGATGCCCGCCCAGTATCTTGAGAAGATCGCGATCTTGACATATAGCTCTCATACAACATCGGCAGAGTGTGAATAATTTGGACGACTTCGATGGTTATGAAGACTGGGTAATGAGCTTCTCGAGCCATCAAGGATGGGCGTCGTCGTTGTCCTTGACCTTTAATGTAGTTCTTCTTCACAATGTATGCCTCTCCCACAACTCTTGATCAATTTGCGGGCGTGAGTGCCTTGGGATAAATACTCATTCAATAAACGCTTATAAGTATCCTCATCATCATGTTAACAATTAAATAATTAAAAATAAATTCTATAAGAATTGATAAACAAGATCAAGTTGGTAAAACTTATTACCGCTATCTGGATAGTATCAAGAAGACCATCACGGGTGGCCACATACACATCCAGCCAATGGATAGGCTGACCTTGAGACTGAGACTCATATACAAAAAATAGGCCAATATTATTAAGTAAAAATGTGATATATATTCTATAATTCATGATTGTAAACATATTAAAACTTGTAAATATGTACCCTGGCAGTGATATGTTGCAACTGTGAAATACTGCCGCCTTTGTATGTTCCTTTAGCCTTTTCGCCATCGGGTACACCTGAGGATCTGCTGGTGGCGGCAGTCTTTCATCTTTTCACCCAGCTCTCAGCTCTCCATTGGGCATATATCTCAGCCCATATGGACTAGGTGCACTACCAGGGGCTATGCTCGTGCATGTAATCCTCTCCCTGGCCTGAATGGTCGATCGATGCATTGTGAAGGGCTTTTTGTCATTTTTTTAAAATTATCTTTGGTGTGGACCGCGCACTTCTGCCAGAATAATGTCTTTATTACTAAAGCCCGCGCGTCCTCCCATATATACCTTTTCTCCAAATAAAACAACATTAATAACATTACTAAACAATTATCATTAGAATATTATTGAAACTGTCATAATTAAAAAAACATACCTGAAATTTAGCCCAAACAACATCCTTGTGGGCGATAGGTGTGCTCGCCCACGTAATCATAGGTGTAGGCCAATTCTGTAAACACAGATGTGATATGCACTTGACGATCTTATTATCTGAAAAATCCTATAATATACAACAATTTACATCAACGATAAGTAGATATATTAAAGCAATTTACATCTAAATTCTATATATCTTGTATAAATGGAATCTAAAATGCTTATATATAAATGATGCGGGACGTACGTGCTATTCAGAGGAGGACGAATCTGAATAAGAATCCGATCATCCGGATTAGCAGGGGCCTTGGGCACTTGATTAGGCCCCCTACCCAAGCCGCGCTTTTTCTGCGCTGCTTCAGAAGCCATCTATATATTACAAATTTCAAGATGTTATTATGAGTTATATTTGATTACACATACATATGAATATATAAAATGACAATAATGACAGGAAATTACATTTAAATAATAAAGTACATAAACATGACAGTGATATAAAGATGTTGGTATAAACATGACAATGATATAAACATGTATATATATGAATATAAAATGATAATAAACACAAATTGTATTTAAATAGTTAAGTACATAAACATGACAATGATATAAAAAACATGTAATGCTAAACATACATTTCATTTGTTCAAGTGTCCATGTCTGATTCAGAATCATCTTGTATACGTATTGCAGATTCATAACCATCATCTGCTTCAGATTCAGTGTTAGATTCAGTCAATAACTCTTCTTCCTCAGTATCAATGTCATCTGACACATGTATTGACTCAAGATCTAATTCATGTGGTTCATCTCCACCATCTAACTAGATTACTTCATTGTCATCCTCCACATTTATTATAGTTTGACTATGAAGCATCTGCTCTTGGTAAATCTCCCCATTAACTACTTCTACACGACTGCGTGCGGGAGTATGAATTACAACTTTCCAATCTGTAGGTGGTCTATCCCTTTTCCTAACAGGACTAGGAGTGTAGTATACTTGAACTGTTTGGGCTGGTAAAATAAACGGTTCGTTGGAGTACGCAGACCTATGGAGGTCAATATCGATGATTCCATGTCTGTCAACACGTATTCCTTTTTCTGAATCAAACCAACGACACTTGAACAAGTTAATATGACCCCCGTACGTGCCCTTGTACGACAACTCTACGATTTCCTCTAACTCCCCATAAAAGGCACGACCAAGCTCATTGTAATAATCTCCTTGGACACACACTCCAAAGTTCGTTGTTCTTTTACCGCGCCCATATGCCTTTGTATGAAATTCACAACCATTTATTTTGTAACCATTCTGGGTGACTTGGTCCTCGCTCGGTCCCATAGCTAGGACTTGTACATTAAGCTTAATCGTTGATCCCTCACCAAAAGCCTCAAAAACTCTATCTTATTAAATCAAGTCATAGTTAATATGGAGTATATATATATATATATATATATATATATATATATATATATATATATATATATATGTCGTCGGCTTAAGAAATTGAACTTACTTTGTCCTTTAGCCAAAGTGCAAATTTTTTATCACGATTGATTTGAATATCTTTATCAGTTATGCCAGGATGCTTCACTTTTAACTAATCATCGTACAATCTATACAATATTATAAACATTAACATATTGGAATAAATTTCAAGTTAAGAGATAAATTATCAAGTTTACATGTGTACCTCACAAATTCGTCAATCTCCTCGCAATTGAGAAGAATGTAAGTATGTGCAGCATGTAATTCTTGCTCAAAGAGGAATATGCACTTCCCTTTTCCATAAGCGCGGCCCGATAGACCAAATAAAGAGAGCCAACCATTTAGTTCAACATTTCCCCCATCATCATGTCTCGATACTCGATTGGCCTTTGTCAAGACTTCGTCCGGAAAATAGGTATACATCACCTATCCCGAGTCGCCAAATACATGGTACAGAATACAAATATAATCTTTAATATACAACAAAAGAGCTGTGAGTTTTAATACAAATATTGTCTTCTAGACAATATCCACTCTCAGAATAAGTCCTCATTACATTTATTGTCACACTATTTAACAGAATAGTGAGGACTACTAATGCTATCCTCTGGACCGTCACTCCGTTCCCCGACTAGTCCCCGCTACGTTCTCATTTCCTGAAGAGAACAATGAAAGCAAAAGGGTGAGCTCAACTAGCCCAGTAAGAAATATTATGACTAAGATAATGCAGATAAATTATCATTGTCTTCAACAATGTTAAACCGATAAAATACAATAGACATTAAGTTTAATCGCAAAGAACAAGCAATCCATTAAAAGAGTCAAGTAGAGAATAAAATCTACTATCTTTTATGATTTAAAAGGTTTTCATCACTTTTATCATTGGGACTCGACAATAAATAATCCACATCATCGAATCACCCTCGCACTACTGACGGCCAAGGATATTCTTTAGTGTCACGACCACAATTATCCATGCACTACGGGCCAAGGACATTCGTGTATTCATCAATGGTCATGATCATGCCAACAACTGTCCATTAATGCATTACGGACCAATGAGGACTTTTATCATATAACATTACGGTCATGATTATACCGAATAATCCCTGGTCATAATCATACCAAGTCCATCTATACACTACAGGCCACAAACGACTTTCAAAAAAATATAAACATGAGGATGATTACAATGATATAAGTATTCAATAAAACAAGTTCATGAATTAATTTATCCAGGAACTAATAACGTCCAAATTGTCAACATGATACTTCTTTGTAGAGTAAAATTCAAGAATGCTCAGAAGAATATTTCCATGAAAAGATACTGGATGAAGCGCAAATATCAAGGATATTCTACTAATTTCATGGAGTATAGAAGTCAAAACTTTAACCAACTGAGTATAATAAGGAATGGAATAACAAAAGAAATCACCAAGCATGTGGTAGACCGCATAGGCAGGTTATTCCAACAGAATAATAAAGATGGAACCAGGTCCAGCGTAAAACGCATGACGAGAATATTCCAATGAATAATAAAGATTTAAACCAGTCCCATGCGTAAAACGCATGCATGTGGATATTCTAACAAAATAATAAAAGACGGAACCAGTCCCAAGTAAAGCTAAAACATGAACATAATGTTCCAACGAGAATAATAAAGATTTTAACCAGTCCAGGCGTAAAAAAACGATGCAGGATGTTCCAACGAGTAATAATAAAGAATGGAATAACAGAAGAATTTCACCATGATTCAATAATTGCTACGTCGATATTTTATATTATTGTTGTTTCAATAATTATCACTACACAGTATTTCCTATTATCAGATCAATAATTCATATTATTTTATTAATATTATTAGATAATATTATTGGCAATTTCCAGAAAGTTCTGTATAGGAGAGGTTATTTAATTGCTTGGCGCAAGATGAGAGAAATCCTTACCTGGAAGGCCCCTCTTTCCGGAGCGGCTACCGTTGTCATTATTGTGATTCTGTAATATTATTTATGAATAATTAATTATTGATTTATATGATAAGGAAAATATTTATTTTATGTGGATATAAATGGAGGAATTTTTAGAAAAGTAACAATTGTTGAAAATTTATATTTTATCTTTTCTGATAAAATAATTCATTTAAATATATTATTATATTATAATAATATAATAATGGTGATATTTTTACAATGAATGTGTGATATATGAATAAATGAGGAGGAAGAGTATTTTTGTTACAATAAATGCTAAAAACATGTTAAACATGTTGGTGGACCCCATTTTTGACTGAAATTGGATTATAGCTTGTAAAATCGTCCATATATAGATTTCGGTCAATTTCTGCTTGGAATTTGGAAAAACTTAAACTTACAAAGTTGTAGAGAATTGAATTTTCTATGGAATGAACATAAGATTTGAATTTTTCTGATAAAAGGGCTATTTATTATGAATTATTGAAGTTTCTGAATTTATAAATGGTTTAAAATATTTTTTGGTGAAGATTTCTAGAAGGTGGGCCCCACAATGGTACTTTTGCATGTGGGAAATGCTGGAATCTCAATTCAAAGGAGGCGTATGAATTTTTTTATTAATAATATTATTTTATTAGATTTCCTGCTTTGGTGTTCTAAGCATTTTCCTATAAATAGGGTGCTTAGGTTAGAATTGAAAATCACACCAGAAACTGAAGTTTTCTCTCTCTATATTATCGAGCGTATTTTTGTGAGTTTTTTGATACTTTGAGTGTTGCTATACGGTGCAAGTTCCTTTCAACGTTATATCTGATATTCTAGCCAGAAGTACTATTCTTTTGAGGTAAGTGATGTTATTTTTTTTCATAAATGATATTATTTCATTCAATATCATTATACCGAAATATTGGTATGAATTTTATTATGAAGTTCTTATCTTTTCATGTCGGGGTTACTATTCATGAGTTACTATTCATGAGTTACTATTCATGAGTTACTATTTACGAGACATCAAATATCTTGTTGATCTGCTTTATCCACGTCTCCGCCTTAAGTGGTTTTGGCTCTCCAAAAAACTCCGGTGGTCCCAGTTCCTTGAACTGCTTAGCGGTGACAGTCCGAGAGTTGCCAGTGTTTCCACCTGTATTTTTGACAGGAGCCGCTCTTGCCTGATATTGCATGATTTGCATAAAGCCTCTGAACATTCCATCATTTATCATCTGGTCCGTGTTGTTGTTTGCCTGAGTATTGTCGCTTTCCTGATGCACATTGTCCTGATTATTGATCTGTGGAGACTCAACGGTCCCATGCGCTCCATTGATGTTCTCAACATTCTCGAATGTCATTTTCAAATACTGCCACAAAACAAGGGTAAATTAACATATCACATATTATCCCTATACTCTAACCGACCAATTAAATACCAAATAAACTTAGGTAGGTCATACTAGCGAAGGAATTCCCGTCTCCCCCTCCTAGTTCTTGTCTCACATCTTAGCCGGGGATCATATCTCTAAGCTTTGATACCAATCGTGGCGCCCCCAAAATAGGTATACATCACCTATTCAGTCGCCAAAACATGGTACGTAATACAAATACAATCTTAATATATACATGATGAGTGTGAGTTTTAATACAAATATTGTCTTCTAGGCAAGTTATTAAAACTCAAAATAAGTCCTCAAAACATTTATTAACACACTATTTCATAGAATAGTGAGGACTATTAATGCTATCGTGCGGGACCGTCACTCCGCTCCCCGACTAGTCCTCGCTACGTTCTCATTTCACGAAGAGAACAATGAAAGTAAAAGGGTGAGCTCAACTAGCCCAATGAAAAATATTATGACTAAGATAATACGAATAAATTATCATTAGCCTTCAACAATGTTAAACCGATAAAATACAATGATAGACATCAAGTTTAGGCTGCAGCGAGATCAAGCAATCCATTAAAAGAAATCAAGTAGAGAATAAAATCTACTATCTTTTTATGATTTAAAAGGTTTTCATCACTTTTATCGTTGAGACTCGCTTAATAAATAAACCACATCATCCACGCACTACTTCTGCCAAGGATATTCATTAGTATCACAACCACAAATTATCCATGCACTCTCGAGCCAAGGATATTCGTGTATTCATCAATAATTAAGTGATGCCAACAACAAGCCCCATCAATGCACTACGGGCCAATGAGGACTTTTACCACATCATTTGTAACATTACGGTCATGATTATACCGAATAATCCCTGGTCATAATCATACCAAGTCCATCTATGCACTACAGGCCACAGATGACTTTCAACATAATATAAACATGAGAATGATGACAATGATATAAGAATTCAATAAAACAAGTTCAAGAATTAATTTATCCAGGAACCAATAACGTCCAAATTGTCAACATGATCTGCTTTTTGGGGGTAAAACTCAAGAATGCTCAGAAGAATATTTCCATGAAAAGATATTGGATGAAGCGCAAATATCAAGGATATTCCACTAATTTCATGGAGTATAAAAGCCAAAACTTTAACCAACTAAGTATAATAAAGATTGGAATAACAAAAGAAATCACCTGGCATGCGATAGACCGCATAATAAGCAAAGTTATTCCAATGAATAATAAATAATGGAACGAATCATGCGTAAACGCACGCATGGTGATATTCAACGAGAATAATAAATAATGGAACCCAGTCATGCGTAAACGCACGCATGTGATATATCCAACGAAATAATAAAGAATGGAATAACGAAAGAATTTCACCATGTATGCGGTACTTGCAGATAACCAAAGTTATTCCAACATAATAATAAAGAATGGAATAACAGAAGTTCTCTTCATAAAGACGAAAGAAAGAAATAATACCCCTTACCTTTGAAAGAAATTGGATATAGGAGTAGTGAGGTAGCAGGCTTCTCTTCTTCTACAGATTTTCTCTCTACAATTTCTCTCTATAATAATTGCTCTATAGCTTTAGTGAATTGGTGAGAAATAAAGGAAGAATGAGCTTCTATTTATAGAAAAATATAGTTTCAATAATTGCACATTTTGGGGCTCGAAAAATTACAGTACAATACTTCCAACTTTTTCTTTATTTTTAATTTAGTCATGCAAGTATTATCAAACTTGCACCACCTCCCCTAATAGTAAATAATGTGATTCAATGGTAAATCATGTGAATCAATAATTCTAGACATGTGAAAATACGAATTACAGTATAGTACCTCCATCTATACCTCCATTTTTAACTTAGTCATGCAAGTATTATCAATCTTGCACCAACTCCCCTAATAGTAACAAGAATGTGAAACAATAGTATACACATGTGAACAAATAGTTATAATCATGTGAAATAATAGTAATCAATTGCTCATTTATCCGATTAAATACCCGATTGGTCAATATAGCCTCCAGACATCAATTATTATTGAAATAAATGTTGATTTTCACTAACACAAATAATTCCAACACAATGAAACTATTTTTATCAAAAATATAAATTTTGAAATTTTGAAGTTTGATTTTTCCCAAAAAAGTCAACTGTTGACTTTTTGACCAAATAGCAAAATCCAAAAAATTTTGTGTTTATAGTCTATTATTACTAATTCCATCGTTCCGGACTCAAATATCACGTTCGCGTCTCCAAATTCAACTCCGAACACAACTTCAATTTTAATAACATTCGTCATTAATATTATAACTCACAATATTTATCAACCAGGTCGTTCCCAAGAAAGGGGGCTTTCGAATAAGGATTTCTCCCTATCAAGCAATTAGGTGACCAAACCTCTCCTTGATGTAACTTCTAGACATTGTAAATATTGTAATTTAATAATATGAATAACTTTGTCGTCTCAATTATTGATTTAATAAAATAACATATTATACGAGATGATACATCAGAATAATAATCGAATCAATAATATGAGAGATATGATGCAACAATTCTCAGTAGCAATAATTGAGTATAACCGAGTGACTTCTCACGTAAGCATCAATAATCAATATCGTGTGCTACTACTTAACCACGCCAGACATCGTCTTTTACTTTTACCAAAGTAGTTCAATAATAAGATTAATTCAGAAACTTCCGTAGTTATTTTCATAAATATATTTTTGTTATTTTCTCAATTCGACAATAATTACATTTGTGGGGTCCACCAATGATTACGTAGTTATCTTAATATTCCCTCGCTAAAATGAATATTCTCCGACCAATCGAATATAATATAACAACTTGCATACTTTGCAGAATTTATAAATACTACCCACAACTATAACATTATAACAAATTCATTCCATAATATTCAAAAATGATAATTATAAAAAAATCATCTTTATTCATAAAAGTTGGGGTCTTACAAACTTAGTCTCGTACTGCGACACGGTCATATTGTTTTTCTCCAGCTTGATGAATTCCACCTCCTTCATGTGACGAATACTTTTAGGAAAGTACTTGTCATTGAAAAATTCTTGAAACTTCTCCCAAGATATCTTTAGTGCGGCAGGCTTAGTACGTTTTACAGATTCCCACCAATGATCTACCTGTCCTCGCAACATAAAGGTGGCGAAGAGAACCTTTTGCTCTTCTGAACATTCCAAGACATCAAATATCTTGATGATCTCCTTAATCCACGTCTCTGCCTTAAGTGGTTCTGGCTTTCCCAAAAACTCCGGTGGTCCTAGCTCCTTGAACTGCTTAGCGGTGACCAGCCGTGAGTTGCCAGTGTTTCCACCTTCATTTTGAACATGAGTCTCTCTCATATGGTTTTGCATAAATTCTAAAAAGTTCCTAAACATACCATCATTCGTCATTTAGTCGGTGTTGTTGTTTACAAGAGGATTATTGCCTTCATAATGCACATTATCCTGGTTATTGATCGTTGGTGACTCAACGGTCTCATGTGCTCCATTGCTTATCACAACATTTTCAGATGCCATTTTACTGTCACAAAACAAGGGTTAATTGACATGCCACATATTATCCCTATATTCTGACCGACCAATTAAATAACAAATAAACTTAGGTAGGTCATACTAGCGAAGAAATTACCCGTCTCTTCCCTCCTAGTTCTAGTCTCACATCTCAGCTAGGGATCATATCCCTAAGCTTTGATACCAACTGTGAACATTATTGAATTCTGGATAAATTAAATTATAAATCTTTAAAAATTTATCCTTTGTTTCTTTTAATTGAATTCTTATATCATTGTCATCATCCTCATGCTTATATTGTGATGAAAGTCATCTTTGGCTTACGCGCATAGATGAACTGTTGATTGGTATGATTATGACCAGGGATAATTCGGTATAATCATGACCCGCAATGTAACAAATGATGTGATAAAAGTCCTCATTGGCCTATAGTTCATTGATGGACAGTTATTGGTATGATTATGACCATGAATTATTCGGTATAATCATGACCATTGATGATTACATGAATATCCTTAATCGTGGTGCAGGGATGATTCGATGATGTGGTTTATTTATTAAAATTGAGTCTCGTGATATAAAGTTGATGAAAAACTTTTTAAATCATAGAAGATAGTAGATATCATGCTTTACTTGACTCTTCTAATGGATTGCTTGTTCCGCTGCAGTTAAACTTGTTGTCTATTATATTCTATCAGTTTAACACTATTGAAGGCTAACGATAAATTATTCTGCATTATCTTAGTCATAATATTTCTTCTTTGGGCTAGTTGAGCTCACCTTTGCTTTCATTGTTCTCTTGGAAATGAGAATATAGTTTGGGACTAGCCAGGGGAGCAGTGATGGTGCAGATGATAACATTAGTAATCCTCACTATTCTGTTAAATAGTGTGATAATAAATGTAATGAGGACTCCATTGAGTGTGGATATTGTCTAGATGACAATATTCGTTTTAAAACTCTCAGATTATGTTTTGTCGTATTTTACACAACAGTTGTATAATTAAGTTGTATTTAAATTTTGTACCATGTATTTAGCGACTCAAGATGGGTGATGTATACCTATTTTGGGGGTGTCACAGTTGGTATCAAAGCTTAGGGATATGATCCCTGGCTGAGATGTGAGACAAGAAATAGGAGATGAGAGACGGGGAATTCCTTCGCTAGTATGACCTACCTAAGTTTATTTGGTATTTAATTGGTCGGTCAGAATATAGGGATAATATGTTGCATGTCAATTAACCCTTGTTTGGTGGCAGTATTTGAAAATGGCATCTGAGAATGTTGAGAATAACAATGGAGCACAGGAGACCGTTGAGTCCCCACAGATCAATAACCAGGATAATGTGCATCAAGAAGGCAATAATCCTCATACAAACAACAACACCGACCAAATGATGAACGATGGAATGTTCAGAGGTTTTCTGGAATTCATGCAACATCAGGAAAGAGAGACTCCTGTTCAAAATGCAGGTGGAACCACTGGCAACTTGCAGATGGTCACCGCTAAGCAATTCCAGGAGCTGGGACCATCGGAGTTTTGGGGAAAGCCAGAACCACTTAAGGCGGAAACGTGGATAAAATAGATCACCAAGATATTTGAAGTCTTGGGATGCTCCGAGGAGCATAAGGTTCCATTTGCCACCTTCATGTTGAGAGGAGAAATAGATTACTAGTGGGAATTAGTAAAGCGTACTCAGCTTGCCGCACTCAAAATGTCTTGAGAGAAGTTCCAAGAGATTTTCAATGACAAATACTTTCCCGAAAGTATTCGTCATATGAAGGAGGTGAAGTTCATCAAGTTGGAGCAAAATAATATGATCGTGGCATAATATGAAGCTAAGTTTGCTAAGTTGTCCCGGTTTGCATCCCATTTGGTTGATAATGAGGAGAGAATGACGCGGATGTTTCTAAGAGGTTTGAAACCCGAGATACGTCAATACCTCATTTCACAAACTTTGCTTGTATTCAGATGTTGTAAATAGGGCTTAGTTATTGGAGCGTGATAATGAGTTAACTCAACCAAGAGAGAGCAGCTGGAAAATTGATAATACCAGTGGTAGCAATCATCGAAGCGGTGACAAAAAGCGTGGAGGGAATCAACAGGCCAGAAATGGTAACCACTTCGGTGGTAATCATGGTCAAGACAATAAGAGTGGACATTTCAAGAAGAGGAGATTCAACAATGATGGAAAGACATCAGCACCAGCACCCGCTGTTAAGGAAGGAGAACGACCACCTATCATATGCTTCAAATACGGAGGGGAGGGACACATCAGTCCAAACTGTGCGATGCAGTCCAAAGCGTGTTACAATTTTAGAAAAGAAGGTCACCTAGCCCGATTTTGTCGTGCAGCAAAGACAAGTCCAGCTGGGACGGAGGCACCAAAGGTCGTCCTAGAAAATTCAAAACCAGTAGTTCAAGGGAGAGCGTTTGTCGTGACCTCCTAGAAAGAAAAGAACCCGAACGAGGTCATCGCTGTTAGGTTTGTAATATTCATGAACGCAATCAAATTGCAAAAATAAGCGGAAACGTGGAAAATCAGAGTTTAAAAATTTTACAAACCATATACCCGGATCACCCTTTATGCACAATTATTAATTAAACGAAAAAATTGAAGAACAAGAATCATACCCTTGAAGATCCGAGCTTCCTCAGGTACAAGTTCACCTCCAATTCTTTTCGCGTTCAACTTGAATCCACCGGGTTTGGTTCCTTCCTTTGATCAACGTTAGCCACCCAAGTGTTTGGCCTCTAGAGGTGATCCACCAAGGAAGAAGAAGGATTCAAGAAGATGGGTGGTTGGCTAAACCCTAGTTTTCTATCTCTATAGAAAAGAGCGTACTCTCCCAACTATTGGAATTACGTATGTTGTAAAAGTCAACAACCCCCACCACCCATAACAAGACTCCTCATATTTATAGATGTGGGCAACCCTCCTTAACAATTAAGGAATTGGGTTTTATTTTAATTAATTAAGCTCCCTTATTTTATTAGGGATAATTAATTAAACTCTTTTAATTAATTTAACCTCCTAATCCTATTAGGAATAAATGAGAGTACTTATATTAAATTAATTCCTAAACTCTTTTAGAAATTAAAATAATAATAATTGTAATAATATTAATAAGACTCCTCTTATTAATTTATATTTAATATTTCTAAAATATTAAATAATAAATATTAAGCTATTTAATTTATTCTATCACCATAGATTAAATTAAATATACTTAACATATTATTACGATTATGCCATTAACTTCTTAAATAATTATTCTTCCTTTTATGGTGTGACCCTTTAGGTTCTCCATATTAAACCTAGGTTGTGAATAAATCAATTAGAACAATTCTAATCTTATTTAAATAAATAAATTAAATGATTAATTTATTTAAATAAATAATATTTATTCTACAATAGGGATAAGCCTCCTCTAGCGATCAACGACTTTTTCGGATAATATAGATTTCAACATTAATCATAAAAGAACCTTTGAGTAAATAGTTACTTATGACAATTCAATCCTTCCACCATACAATGTCCCAATTAAATATAAGACATGGAATTCTTGTCAAGTCTTATTTTATTTAATTATATGTATTTCGATCCTTAAATGCACAACACTAAATAATGCAAATTAGAAACTCCTTTCTAATTTCATTACGCCTTAACCAAGGACTACTAGGGTTGTCATTTATCGAATCACATAGGACATTTCTCTTCTATTAATAGAAGTGGTAGATTCTTTATTGATCATACATTATCTCCATGTACAACTTATTATACCCAAGCATACCCTTTGATATACCCTAAGGGTCTTAAGGAATAAGTCAAAGTATAACTCATCATACACAAGATACTATGATGATCTCAAGTCCAAGGATCACTTGTACTACTATCACTATAGGAATTCCTATTGACAGGCAAGTAAAAATCCATTAGGTATTCCTTAGCGAGCCACGTTCAGTGAACTTATTCTCTAATAAGCACCTACATACTTGCTTTAGTGTCTCCACACAAATGATCATGAGATCAATCATCCTCATCCAATGAGCAAGCAACGTATGTACCAATCTATCCGGATTCACTAATCCCCAATTCAGTAATCCAACGATTGGGAACTATTTTAGTTTTAAGCTTTCTAAGAATTTAGATCTCATTAGAATGATCGTCATCATTATTCTAAAAACATTGCTTAAGACTATGGGTTTATCACATATTATAAAACAGCATCATGTAGATAATTTAAAAGCCTTTAATAAATTAATACTTTTTATTAATGAATGAATAAGATTGTTACAAAGTATATGCTTTATCATCAAACATGATTGGCTTGTGTGCATACTACTTTCAATCTCCCACTTGCACTAAAGCCAATAGTCATGGTATCTCATACTCTTCTTCTCTAAGTGACGATTATCCTGCTATTGGATAAGCTTCAGTAAATGGATATGTAATGTTGTTCCTGAGAGTCCACTATCTCTATAGTGATTTCCCATCTTTCAATGATTCTTATAATCAAATGAAAGTGCTACAACACATGTTTAGATCCAAGATGAGACTTGCAGGAACTATTCCTAGTTCTCAGAATGAACTTTTCATCCAAACAATCAACTTGCAAACTTCATTTATAGCTATATACTTTGTCTTTATCACTAAACCAAAGAACTCTTTGCTATTTGGAACCTTTTCAATTCACTACACCACCTTTCAAGGTAACCCTTTACCTTAAAGTGGATTTTTCATCGTCTTGATGCATAAGAAAACTTGAGTCCATTAAGCCCTCTAGTTTTAATTAAGACCCAAAGATAAATTTTAATCACATCTTTAGTTTCGGTTTAAGTACTTTAAGATGTTTTTCACCGTCGACAATGATCTTCTCGAAATATGATGCGATCAACATCAGGTCTCGTATATTTCATTGCATACATGATAGTCACTCATGCGATCTCTCTTTTCAGGAGTCTGTGGGGACTATTAGGAGAGATACACTCCAAGGGCTCATCAACATGAGACATCCCATGGAGTTTGCCATTCTAAATAACTTTAGCATCAAATGAATATACGTTCCTTGGGTTAAGTCGAGCATCCTTTTAAATCTATCTATATAGATTTTTATCCTCAATTACGATTCTCTTCCCAAATCATTCATGGAGGAATGTTTAGACAACTTTATCTTTACTGATTGTAGCATTGGTATGTAATTCCTTATCCGTAGTATATCAACATATAATACTAGAAATTTCACGACGCTCCCACTGACCCTTTTGTACACACTAGAACTCTTACCTCATTGTATGTAACTCTGGATCATCATCTTCTATGATGCGTACCTCATCATCATCATCCATGATGAATCCATACCTCCTAGGTATCTTCGGTACTATTCCAGATTTATGATTCGGTTGTGGCACAATAGGTCTATCTACAGGTTCCTCTTATTTGACTTATAGTGTTTTGTAGATCATGAACTCTTCAAGATCTATAATCCTCCCACTAGCCCCTTCAATGATAAACACCTTTATCTTAGAAGGCAACGTGTTTTACAACAAACACCTTTTGCTAAGTAGAATTATAGAACATATACCCTAAACTTACTTTAGGATGTCCCACAAATTGACACTTGTCAAATCTTGTCCCAAGCTTATCCTTTGGAAACCTTTTCACATAAGTTGGAACCCCTTATCTTAACAAACTTAAGATTAGGAATCCTCCCTGTCCATAACCTTTATGGAGTCTTGGGGCCGGATTTTGAGGTTACCATTTTCGTAGATATGCAGCCATTTCTAGGACATTATCCCAGAAGGATACTAGAATGTCGATAAAATCATTATGGACCGCACCATGTCCAACAAGGTACGATTTTTCATTCAGATGCATCAATCAATTATTGCGTATCAGGATGTGTCCATTATGAGAAAACCATTTGAGATGATCTAGAAACTTATTACACAAGTATTTATTCCTTGATCTAATCAAAGAATCTTAATACTTTGCCAATTTATTTCATTTCTGAATTCTTTGAACCTTTCAAATAATTCACAATTGTATTTCAGCAAATACACACATTCAACTCTTTGAATGGTCATCTCCTTTTTCTTATACTAGTTTGTTCAATTTGTAAAATAATTTTTACATAAATCAAGTATACAAAATCCATTAAGTGATATTCCAGTCCTATACAAAACATTATTATTATAAATAGAACAACAATTGTTCTTAATTATAATACCAAAGATTTCATTGTCCAACAATAAAATGGAAATAATATTTTAACAAGAACTGAATACAATAACAACTTATTGACTTAATAGATTTGCCGTAGTAGGCATTGCTAAACTAAAAGTTTCTATGGCTAATATGGCAACCTTTGTTGCATTTCCCGCACATAGGATTACTTATATTTGTTTAGCTTTCTACTTTTGCTTGGTCCCTTCATAAATCTATATTTATGATAACCAAAGTCGGTATCCAATACCCAAGTAGAACCTTGACTTAAAGATAAATTTATTTCAATCATGAACAAAAAGCGTATTATGGCAAAACTTCACTAAGCTTCTTTGGTTAACCTCTGCAAGATGCTTCTCAGCTTTCTTTCCAGTCCGTGCTTATTGCAGTGGAAGCAAGCTCCTTTGTAATCCGTATCAGTTTTGTTCTTATTATCCTTTGTTTATGCCTTTCTATTTACCTTCTTTGAATCGTTCTTCTTTTCGGAGATCCTTTGGCCCCTAGCGAAGAAGACTTGATCTTTCTTAGTTGAAAGTGACTCTCAACATTTTTCAAGATATGTTAAGCAAATCGGTGAGGCCGATTATCTAGCTTGTTCATATGAAAAATTCACAACAATTGTGAAAGGAGTCCGGGAGTGAGTGCAAGATCAAATCTTGGCTCAACTCTCCATCCATGACAAAACTCGTTGTCCTAATTGATCAATCAAATTGATAATGTTAAGGACTTTTATCCAGATCTTTGTAGTGTCATCGGTCATTCTAGATCGGAAGAGCTCCTTAGATATCTGATATCTATCAGTCCTACTTTCTTCACCATCAACTACTTGATGTGCAAGAATATAGTAGAAGCATCCATAGTTTCATGCTGACGCTGAAGCTCGTTACTCATAGATCTGCGAGCATGATGCATTGAGCCAATCGTGCATCATCTCTGCCACTTTCTAAAAGTAGCAATGTCTTCCTCGGAGGCATTATGCGCAACCATTCTTGAGGATAGGCGATTAAGGACATAAGATAACTTTTCATACATGAGAACTATTCTCAAATTCCTTAACCAATCCGTTTAATTCGGTCCGGTTAATTTAGCATCTAATATGCTATGCAAAGGATAGTAATTTAGACATTGTAAAATTACAGTAAATGAATTTGTAATTAACAACATTTTAACATACATTCTTTTATTAATTACCAAAATAAATTAGGTCTTGTTTTAAATTGGTATCTCCCACTATTTTCTTCAAACTATATTACCCTTACTTATATAGTTCGGCAAAAATCGATTAAAGATTTGCTAGTGAGAATAAGGATCTCATTTCAAATGTATATAGCCTTGTGGTGACACAAAAAACTATATATAAATAAATAGGTAGACAACTTTTGTCAATTACATCAACTATGCAACTCCTTTTCTTTTTCCTCTTAGATTATTTTGATCAAGTGGTGGCACATCCGAATCAAAATTATCCAAGTTAAGTCCGACCTAGCACTCCATATATTCAAAAAAGAAAAATATTATCCTTGTGGTGACACAACAAAACAATATTGTTCAATTTTCTTTATAAGCATCAAATGTGATAAATTAACATCTTAAATACTTAATACTTGCCTTGTGGTGACACAACAAACTCATATTAAATATTTAATACTCTATTAATTTTATCATGCTAGAAGGCGACGTTTGATATTCCAAATATCTTTGAACGCTTAGGACTTAATATAAAAATTGAGGGGTTTGTTATTAATTTATCTCATCTTGTTTAGCGCGCATGCACATATATATATAAAATACGCGTCATATTAATTAACATGCGAAGCATGTTTGCATAATATATAATATATATAGTATAAGCATGCATATATAGAATACTATATTCTACCCGGATTGATTATGGACTTTTATTCTAGTTTGGTTCACTAGAGCCACCAAGTGAACCAAAAGGTCAAACCCTAGGGGTGCAAGAAATAATATTTAAATATAACTATTACATTTAAACCCGGGCTCCATTACAAATGGGTCTTCAAGCGCTCCTTGCTCCTTGATCTCCAATTTTTCAAAATTAATTCTAACTATTCCTATTACAAAACTAATTAAAATAAATAGAAACCTTGATCAGCAGTTAAAGGGAAGTACATAGGAGGGAGATAGAATTTACATTCAGAAAAATTAGAGAAGACGAGGTACGCAGACCTCATTTAATATAACCCATACATTCATGCATCCAACTAAAATAAAATCCAATCACATTGGTCAATAGTCTATAATCAATCCCATTTATTATCATACACATCATCATATGCATCAATAAATAACATTCATCTCATGAATAATAAACATTTAATATATATATTGATATCATTTAATGGGCAACTTTAGTTAGTATAAAATCTATTTTTGAATCAAAATAAACTCCTTTATTTTAATCCAAATTTAAATCAAAATAAAACTATTTTATTTTAATTTATCCAATTTTGAATAAAATAAACTATTTTATTTTAATCAAAATCTTTAATCAAAATAAACTCCTTTATTTTAATTAATTACGAATCTAATTCCATGTAAAAAAAAAACTTTATTAAAGGAAACACGAATTCACTTTCCTATTCACAAATAAACTCTTTTATTTTGAATAATATGAAATCTTATTTCATATCTAAATAAACTCCTTTATTTAAGAAATACGGATTCTCTTTCTATTCATAAATAAACTCTTTTATTTAGAATAATATGAAATCTTATTTCATATCTAAATAAACTCCTTTATTTAAGGAAAGATGGAATACAATTTCAACTCCAATTAGTTATCATGGAATCAAATTCCAACTCTAATTAGTTAGCATAAAATTTAATTTTAAAATTAAAATAAACTTTATATTTTAATATAAAATAAACTTTTATTTTAATAATAAAATTATTAAGAATATTATATATATATAATAATAAAACAAAACCATTATTATATATATATATAATAAAACCGTTATTATCATATATATATATATATATATCCTAATTCCGCATTCCATTAATCAGTATGCTACTCTCTTTTTTTATATATATATAACATGCTCATGATTACTTTAATCATTACATGCTAATGATTACTTTAATCATTACAAGCTAATGATTATTGTAATCATTAATGTTTATATCATATATAAATTATAAGGAGCTTTGCAGGACACTTAAAAAAAACGTGAATCACTGAACCTTGAAAATAAAGTAAGCCACGTTGCAACAGTATAAACGCAATGACTCAGCGAAATTAATATCCACGCCAATCACGAAATTCCCAGTTCGCGAATAATTAATTTTTTTATTATTATTTTAAATAAATTTTATACAACAAATTATGCCCAATTAAATTATTCTAAACACATATCAATATACCTATCAAATTAAAACAATTAATAATTTGCATAAAGGTTTGGCTCTGATGCCACTATTAGGTTTGTAATATTCATGAACGCAATCAAATTGCAAAAATAAGAGGAAACGTGGAAAATCAGAGTTTAAAAATTTTACAAACCATATACCCGGATCACCCTTTATGCACAATTATTAATTAAACAAAAAAATTGAAGAACAAGAATCATACCCTTGAAGATCCGAGCTTCCTCAGGTATAAGTTCACCTCCAATTCTTTTCGCGTTCAACTTGAATCCACCGGGTTTGGTTCCTTCCTTTGACCAACGTTAGCCACCCAAGTGTTTGGCCTCTAGAGGTGATCCACCAAGGAAGAAGAAGGATTCAAGAAGATGGGTGGTTGGCTAAATCCTAGTTTTCTATCTCTATAGAAAAGAGCGTACTCTCCCAACTATTGGAATTACGTATGTTGTAAAAGTCAACAACCCCCACCACCCATAATAAGACTCCTCTTATTTATAGATGTGGGCAACCCTCCTTAACAATTAAGGAATTGGGTTTTATTTTAATTAATTAAAATCCTTTAATTAATTAAGCTCCCTTATTTTATTAGGGATAATTAATTAAACTCTTTTAGTTAATTTAACCTCCTAATCCTATTAGGAATAAATGAGAGTACTTATATTAAATTAATTCCTAAACTCTTTTAGAAATTAAAATAATAATAATTGTAATAATATTAATAAGACTCCTCTTATTAATTTATATTTAATATTTCTAAAATATTAAATAATAAATATTAAGCTATTTAATTTATTCTATCACCATAGATTAAATTAAATATACTTAACATATTATTACGATTATGCCATTAACTTCTTAAATAATTATTCTTCTTTTTATGGTGTGACCCTTTAGGTTCTCCATATTAAACCCATGTGAATAAATCAATTAGAACAATTCTAATCTTATTTAAATAAATAAATTAAATGATTAATTTATTTAAATAAATAATATTTATTCTACAATAGGATAAGCCTCCCTAGCGATCAACGACTTTCCGGATAATATAGATTTCAACATTAATCATAAAAGAACCTTTGAGTAAATAGTTTAAATGACAATTCAATCCTTCCACCATACAATGTCCCAATTAAATATAAGACATGGAATTACTGTCAAGTCTTATTTTATTTAATTATATGTATTTCGATCCTTAAATGCACAACACCAAATAATGCAAATTAGAAACTCCTTTCTAATTTCATTATGCCTTGGCCAAGGACTACCGGGTTGTCATTTATCGAATCACATAGGACATTTCTCTTCTTTTAATAGAAGTGGTAGATTCTTTATTGATCATACATTATCTCCATGTACAACTTATTATACCCAAGCATACCCTTTGATATACCCTAAGGGTCTTAAGGAATAAGTCAAAGTATAACTCATCATACACAAGATACTATGATGATCTCAAGTCCAAGGATCACTTGTCTACTACTATCACTATAGGAATTCCTATTGACGAGCAAGTAAAACTCCATTAGGTATTCCTTAGCAAGCCAATGTTCAAATGAACTTATTCTCTAATAAGCACCTACATACTTGCTTTAGTGTCTCCACACAAATGATCATGAGATAAATCATCCTCATCCAATGAAAAGCAACGATATACCAATCTATCCGGATTCACTAATCCCCAATTCAGTAATCCAACGATTGGGAACTATTTTAGTTTTAAGCTTTCTAAGAATTTAGATCTCATTAGAATGATCATCATCATTATTCTAAAAACATTGCTTAAAACTATGGGTTTATCACATATTATAAAACAGCATCATGTAGATAATTTAAAAGCCTTTAATAAATTAATACTTTTTATTAATGAATGAATAAGATTGTTACAAAGTATATGCTTTATCATCAAACATGATTGGCTTGTGTGCATACTACTTTCAATCACGGGTAAGCTAATCATAAACTCTAGCGAAGTCTATACCTTATTTGATACCGGTTCTACCCATTCTTTTATTTCTCCTACTTGCGTTCAACGTTTAAATTTGACTCCGGAGAAATTAGAATTTGACTTATCTGTTGAAACTCCATTGGGAGAAACCTTCATTACATCCACTGTTTATAAGTCTTGTTTGGTTCAAATCGGTACCCTCACATTACTTGTCGATCTTATTTCCTTAAAAATATTTGCATTTGATGTGATATTAGGGATTAATTGGTTAACTACTCATCATGCAAAAATTGATTGTTTTCGTAAGGTTGTTAGCTTTTCATATTCCTAACCAACCTATTATGCGAATTCAAGTAACCAAACTACTAAAGTCAATCACTGTCATATCAAGCCATAAAGCTATTCATTTATTTGAAAAAAGGATGTCAAGCTTTCTTAGCCCATGTCATAAATTTAAACAAAAATACGTCAGATTTGAATGATATTTCTATTGTTAATAAATTTCCTGACGTATTTCCCGAGGAACTTCCTGACGTGAAATTGAGTTTTGTATTAACCTTGAACCCGGCACAAAACTCATTTCCAAATCCCCATATCGAATGGCTCTTATTGAACTTCAAGAGTTAAAAATCCAACTACAGGAATTATTAGACATCGATTTCATTCATCCTAGTACGTCTCCTTGGGGTGCTCCTATTCTGTTCCTAAAGAAGAAAGATGGGAGTATGCGACTTCGTATTGATTATCGGGAGTTGAATCATGTCACCATCAAAAATATGTACCTATTGCCACGTATTGATGACCTATTTGACCAGTTGCAAGGCGCCAAATTCTTTTCAAAGATCGATCTTCGTTCCAGATATCATCAGTTAAAGATTAAAACCGATGACATTCCAAAGACGGCTTTTAGAACTCGGTACGGGCATTACGAATTCCTAGTCATGTCTTTTGGATTGACTAATGCTCCTGCTACCTTCGTGGATATGATGTGTGACGCCCCCAAAATTAGGTATACATCACCCATCTTGGGTAGTCAGATACATGGTACAGAATTTAAATACAACTTACAAATATAAGCTGTAAGGTATGCAATCGACATAAACCGTGAGTTTGAATATAAATATTGTCTACTAGATATTATACAAACTCAAAAGGAGTCCTCATTACAATTATTATCACACTATTTCACAGAATAGTGAGGACTACTAATGTTATCCTCTCGACCATTACTCCGTTCCCGACTTTCGTCCCAAATTATGTTCTCATTTCACGAAGAGAATAAAGAAAGAAAGGGTGAGCTCAACTAGCCCAAGAAGAAATATTATGACTAAGATAATGCGTAATAAATTATCAATAGCCTTCAACAAAGGTTAAACCGATAAAATATAATAAACATCAAGTTTAATCTGCGGTGAACAAGCAATCCATTAAAAGAGTCAAGTAGAAAATAAAATCTACTATCTTTTATGATTTAAAAGGTTTTTCATCATTTGTTATAGCTAAGACTCGACTTTAATAAATAATCCACATCATCGAATCACCCCGCATCTACTGACCAAGGATATTCTTTAGTATCACGACCACAATTATTCATGCACTACGGGCCAAGAATAGTTGTGTATTCATTAATAGTCATGATCATGCCAACAATCGTCCATCAATGCACTACTACCCTTTGAGGATTTTTATCACATCATTTGTAACATTACGGTCATGATTACAATCGAATAGTCTCTCGGTCATAATCATACCAAGTCCATCTATGCACTACAAAAGCCACAGATGACTTTCAACATAATATAAACATGAGGATGATGACAATGATATAAGAATTCAATAAAACAAGTTCAAGAATTATTTTATCCAGAATTATTAACGTCCAAATTATCAACATGATATCTTGTTTTGTAGAGTAAAATTCAAGAATGATCGAAAGAATATTTCCATGAAAAGATCTTTGGATGAAACGCAAATATCAAGGATATTCCACTAATTTCATGGAGTATAGAAGTCAAAGTTTTAACCAACTGGGTCTAATAAAGAATGGAATAACAAAAGAAATCACCATGCGATGCGATAGACAGCAAAAGTTATTCCAATGAATAATAAATAACGGAACCCGGTCCCAGTAAAACGCATGCATGTGATGTTCCAACAGAATAATTATAAAGATTTTAACCAGTCCGTAAAACACACGCATGTGATGTTCCAATAATAATAAAAAGACGGAACCGGTCCTGTAAAACACATAAACGGATGTTCCAATGAATAATAGAAGAATGTCACCAAGTATAGGTAAACCACAGCGTATCTGAGTTATTCCAATGTAATAATAAGCAATGGAATAACAACCGTTCTCTTCATGAATAAGAAAGAATAACACCCCTTACTTTTGGTAGGAGATTGAATATCTGCAGAGTGTAGTAACAAAATACTCTTCTTCTTTCTCTCTTATTCTCTCTATACTTTCTCTCTCTAAAGCTTGAATGAATTAAGTGAAAATAATGAAGCACTAGGCCTCTATTTATAGAAGATTTCTAGCTTAGCACCTACCATGTGAAAAGGCAAGTGGCTTGACAACCGGTGATGTGAAAAGAAAAGTGGTTCGGCGCTTAGTAATGTGAAACGACAAGTGGTTCGGCCTTTGTAATGTGAAACGACAAGTGGTTTGACCCTCAGTAATGTGAAACGGCAAGTGGTTTGACGTCTGGTAAAGGTAATTACTATTGACGAAGGTAATTACTATTCACAAGGGTAATTACTATCGACGAAGGTAATTACTTATCGACGAAGTAAAAATACTATCGACGAAGGTAAATACTATTGACGAAGGTAATTACTATTCACAAAGGTAATTACTATTGATTTAATAGACTCTTAGATGATGACATATGGGCCCCATAAAAAATAATCAAACTTACCACAAACGCCTCATAATGACTCTTTATATACATTAAGGATTGAATAAATATTACCACAAATCATTTTATTTTTAATCAACACATTTTTAATCTTTCAACAATTATTAATCATTTATAACTTGTCGTCTCAATTAATAATATAACATATTATCTGAGATGATATTGTGACAATAATTGAATCAATAATATAAGAGATATGATCACGTGATTCTCATGTGATAATTGAAGCATAAATTTGAGTGACTTCTCACGTAAGCATCAATAATCAATCTGGTAGTACTATGCAACCACGCCAGACATCGCATTTTCTTTACTTTTACCATAGGGTAGTTCAACGCTTTTAACGGTAACACCTCCGCCGCTATTTTTATAAAATATTTTTGTCGTTTCTCAATCCGACAATAATTTATTACATTGGGGGGTCCACCAATGATTGAGCCGTTGTCACGAATATTCCCTAACAAAAGAATATTCCCCACCAAACGAATATTTTATAACAACTTGCATACTTTACAAAATTTATAAATATTACCCACAACTATAACATTATATCAAATTTATTCCATAATATTCAAAAATAATATTTATAGAAAATTCATCTTTATTTATAATAGTGGGGTCTTACATGATGAACCAAGTATTCAAGGAATATTTGGATCATTTTGTGGTTGTCTTTATTGATGACACTCATATATTCCAAAAGCCGTGAAGATCATGAGCAACACTTGAGGCTGATACTCCAAAAGCTTCGTGAAAACAAGCTTTATGCCAAGTTGAAGAAATACGAGTTCTAGCTTGAGGAAGTTGCATTTCTTGGGCACGTGATATCAAATCACGGAATATCTGTTAACCCGACAAAGATTGAAGCAATTCAAAGCTGGGAACAACCTAAGTCAGTGAACGAAGTACGTAGCTTTCTCGGCTTAGCTGGTTATTATCGGAGATTCGTGGAAGGATTTTTCTCGAATCGCTACTCCATTAACTCAATTGACTCAAAAAGATATAAAATTCGGTTGGAGCGAGGAATGTGAGAAGAGTTTTCAAGAACTCAAGAGGAGACTCATTTTAGCACTTGTTCTGACAATACCATCTGGTTCGGAGGGATTTGTCATCTACAGTGATGCTTCAGACAAAGGGTTAGGATGTGTTCTCATACAACATGGGAAAGTCATAGCCTATGCCTCACAATAACTTAAAGAATATGAGAGGAATTATCCTACTCATGATATAGAGTTGGTAGTAGTCGTTTTCGCACTAAAGATCTGGAGGCATTACCTGTATGGAGAGAAGGTGGAGATCTATACGGATCATAAAAGCCTCAAATATTTTTTCACTCAAAAGGAACTCAACATGCGGCAACGACGTTGGCTTGAGCTGTTAAAAGATTACGATCATACCATTCAATACCATCCTAGAAAAGTGAACGTAGTAGCTGACGCATTGAGTAGAAGATCATATGCGGGTATGAGTACGATATTGTCAACGCAAAGGCCCATTTTGTATTACTTACAAAGGATGGAGATAGAGTTAAAGACTCCAGGGACCCATGTGATGATGGCAAATATACGAGTAGAACCGACTTTAATCGATAAAGTTAAAGCTACTCAAGCTACAAACCTGGAGCTGATGCGTATGAAGAAGAAAGTGCAAGAAGGTGCTATTCCGGAAGCAAGAATTGATGAAGAAGGAATACTACGAGTCAACTCTAGACTTTGTGTTCCTAACGACCCTGTTTTAAATTATATATCTTGATCTTCGACATACATTTTGGTGGAGCAATATGAAGAGAGAGATAGCGGGGTTTATCTCAAGGTGTCTAACTTATCAACGAGTCAAGGTGGAACATCAAGTGCCAAAAGGTCCATTGCAACCACTTAAAATTCCAGAATGGAAGTGGGAGCACATTACCATGGATTTCGTTACTGGTCTTCCCAAGGTTTCTCAAGGCATAGATGCGATTTGGATCATTGTTGATAGATTGACCAAGTCTGCTCATTTCTTACCTATACGAGAAACTTATACACTTGAACGTCTTGCTCGTATGTACATAAACGCGATTGTAAGATTGCATGGTATGCCAGTATTCATAGTTTCTTATCGAGACCCAAGATTCACTTCAAGATTTTGGGTTAGTTTGCGAAAAGTTATGGGCACGGATTTATGATTTAGTTTGGTATATCATCCTCAAACGGACGGGTAGTCGGAGAGGACTATTCAAACTCTTGAAGATCTATTAAGACTCTGTGTCCTTGACTTCAAGGAAAGTTGGGACAAGTTCTTATCATTGGTGGAGTTTTCCTACAACAACAGTTATCAAACAAGTATTGGCATGGCTCCATTTGAGGCGTTGTCTGGAAGAAAGTGTCGTTCTCCAGTATGTTGGGATGAGGTGGGTGAAGCAACGTTATTGGGACCGGAGTTGGTACGTATGACTACGAAAAATATTCAAACGATCTGACAACATATAAAAACCTCACAAGATCGACAAAAGAGTTATACTGATCTTCATCGAAAGGATGTGGAATTCAATATTGGAGATCATGTGATATTACGTGTTGCTCCATGGAAAGGAGTTACGAGATTTGAAAAGAGAGGAAAGCTCAATCTTCGATTCATTGGCCCATTTTTAATCCTCGATCGAGTAGGAACTCTGGCCTATAGACTCGCTTTACCGCCAAGTATGTCTCGCGTTCATAACGTTTTTCACATATCCATGTTACGTAAATATGTGAAAGACCCGAACCACATTATTGAGTTAGAAACAGACAAAATAGCGAAAGATTTAACGTATAAAGAGGTACCTGTTAAAATCTTGGATAAGAAGGAACATATTCTACGATCCAAGGTTATACCTCAAGTCAAAGTTTTGTGGAGAAACCACGATGTTGAGGAAATGACTTGGGAGTTAGAATCTGATATGAAATCAAGGTATCCTCACCTCTTCATCATACCAGGTATGTACCCTAATTTTGAGGGCGAAATTTTATAAGAAGGGGAGGTTGTAAGACCCTAACTTTTATGAATAAAGATGATTTTTTCTATAAATATCATTTTTGAATATTAAGGGTTGAATTTGTTATAATGTTATAGTTGTGGGTAATATTTATAAATTTTGCAAAGTATGCAAGTTGTTATATAATATTCGATTGGTCGGGGAATATTCATTTTAATAGGGAATATTCGTACGACGACACAATCATTGGTGGACCCCACAACGGAAATTATTGTCGGATTTAGAAAATGACATAAATATCTTTTTATGAAAATAACGGCGAAAGTTTTACCGTTAAACTATTGAAATACCTGGTGATAAAAGTATAGTAATACACATGGTTGCATAGTAGCACACAGCATTGATTATTGATGCTTACGTGAGAAGTCACTCAGTTTTATTCAATTATTGCTACAGTAATTACTGCATAGTATCTCACGTTATTTGATTCAATTATTGTCACAGTATCATCTGCATAATATTTTATATTATTAAATCAATAATTGAGATGACAAGTTATTCATATTATTATTTTTATAATTAACAATGTCTAGAAGTTTTATCAATGAGAGGTTAGGTCATCTAATTGCGTGCCAATAGGGAGAAATCGTTATTGGAAAGTCCCCTCTTTCCTGTGAATGACCTGGTTGTTAATATTGAGAGTTATAATAATATGAATAAACGTTGTTAAAAATATTGAGAGAATTTTTATGAAGTATTTATGGACCCCCACTTACCCATTTTTCAAAATAATCGGTAGAAAGTTATTCAGTATATTTTTATATAATAATGGTGGGGGCCACATGTAGGGCCCACATGTGGAAAATAAAATTGAAGAAAGAAAATGAATGTCACGGGCGATTTCAAAATCACATGTTTATATATATAATATATTTTATAAGTTTTGTTTTTGATGAAAAATAGAATATATTATATTTTATTATGTATAGTGTTTGCATAGTGTTTATAGTGTTTTCATGATGTCTATATAGATTTACTTCTATCTGATTATTAAAGTTTGAAGTTAGACTAAGAGGTAATCACCTGTGTTAAGTTTTCATAGTGCCTACATAGTATTTATAGTGTTTGCATAGTAAAATTAATTTTTTTAAAAAAAAATTTCAACCGGCGTCCGTGAATTTTTTCTTTCAACTGTGTAGTCCGTGATTTTATTTTCTAAATAGTATCCTTTCCATTCTCCTATAAATAAGATGCTTAGTAAGAATTGAAAATCACACCAGAATCAGAGAATTCTTCTTCTATAATATTGAGCGTATTTCTTTAAAGTTTAAGGAAGTTTTGAGCGTAGAAAACAGTATAAGTTTTCTTCAAGAATATCCCCACCCTACCAGTCGGAATACTATTCTTTTCAAGGTAAGTGGTATTATTTATTTCATATTCAGAAGAAATATTATTTTTCGTATTCGTATGAATATTATTTTCGTATTCAATATTCGTAAGGAATATTATCTTTGTTCAATATTCGTTGGAATATTATTATTTTTCAACATTTGTAAGGGATATTATTTTTGTTCAGTATTCATAAGGAATAATATTTTTCTTCTATACTCTGTAGTATGTGAGTAATATTATTTCGTCTCGTATTCCTGATTATACCATCATTTTGTTAAAGTATTGCTTCTATACTCCGAGAAATTAATAGAATATCCTTGAAATTTGCGCTTCATCTAGTATCGTTTTATAATGATATTTTCTGCATATTCTTGTTAAATTTTAAGTTTTTCATGCCGGAGCACTGCCCATGAGTACTATTCATTTATACGGTACTATTCACAAAGCACTACAAAAAAATAGGGCTTCAGCAACAACCGATTTTCGTTGTTAAAGGTGTCAAATTTCGTTGCTAAAGATTTTTGGCAACGACTTTATTGTCGTTGCGTCTTTCGTTGCGCAATGAGCGTTGCTAATTGTTCTCCAATGAACGCATTTTTGTTGTTGCCAAAAGTAATACATTTTGCAACGAAATTGAGCTTTTGTACAGATACATTGAGCCTTTAACAACAAAATATATTGTTGCAGAATAAGTAAAATTTCGTTGCTAAAAACCCCATTTCGTTGCAAAAGGCTACTAATTGGCAACAAAATTAACTCTTTTTTTTTTGCAACGACCATGCATTTTCGTTGCAATTGACACCATTTTGCAACAACATTTTTCGTTGCAGTAAATTATGAAAATTGTTGCCTAAGCTTGCTTTCGTTGCGAAATATAAACTTTTTAGCAACGATTTTCGTTGTTGATTATATTATTTGGCAACGATATTATGCTGAATCAGCAACAAAAATATTTGTTGCTGGTTATTTTTCAATAGCAACGAAAGTCGTCGATTAACAACATTATATGTTGTCGTTTCTTTATATTTGCAACGAAAGTTGATATGATTTGCAACGATAAAAAATGTTACTTTTTATTTTAGTATTAGCAACAATATCATCTCCGTTGTTATTAGGTTAATTTTTCGTTGCTAAATATTATATTTTTAATGCTATTAACAAAAATTTGTTTCTAAATGTATAAAAAATTGTTACTATATTAAAACTTGTTCAATGCTTTGGTAATCGAATTATATTGTTCTTAAATCAAAATTTAACATTCTTTTTGTGTACTGACCTACCAATGTATCCATAGCAAATAATGACAAAAATACAAAAAACGAAAATATTATTAACTTAATAAAATCATCCACTACATAATCATTCATTATCTTTACAATTAACCATCTAAAACTACCACAGTTCTTCAATCAAAGTATATATCTACATATATAGAGAGTACACTTCATAATTTCGTCCTTTGTCTTCCGTAAACGTAGCACGAAAATTTGATACCCAGTATTGTAAGTCAGGTCGTAGAAGCAGTCTTCCTGCATATATTTAAAAATAATAGCAAGTCAGAAAAATGAAACAAATAAGTCATCAGAGGCACTTATTGCCAAAATCAATACACAAAGACAATAATGTTGTGTTATTTTCTTACTAATCAAGAGACATGGAAGAAGGTAATACCCTTTTTATTTTCTTACTAATCAAGGGACATAGCAAATAGTGTAATAAATAGGATTTTAGTGACACATTAGTGCATACATAAATAGCAAATGAAAAGAATTTCTATGGAGCATTAACAATCACAGAAGGCTTCATCTATGAACTTTTAGGGTCTTATGAAGCCCATGAGACATGCCCTAAAAATTACTTCAGAAAAAAAAGTAAAAGATCTTTAATTTAAAGTACTTACTTTCTTCTTTATCTCTTTTCTAGTCCATCTTATCCGACATCTCCATTAGGGAGCAGCAATTGATATATCATGGTAATGACTCAAATATCCTACAGGTTTGGGTACCTTGTAGGTCCACACCTTTCAATTATTTTGTTATGGTGATTCAATTCTTAATTTCATAACCTACAAGATCTTGAAGTTTAAAATTTTTATCAAAACAACATTATTTTCACGTGCACGTAAAAAATTTCCAATTTTTTCAGCAAGAGCCCCAGACACTAATTACTATTAACATTTCTCTTCAGCTACAGCTTAGATGGCTCATAAATCTAAGGAGAACTCATAGCAAAAAAAACAACCATGAACTTTTGTAAATCTAATGGTTAGACCTTGAACTGTTCATATGGTGATTTATATAAGCAAGCATGCAATGCAATAAAAATCTGACCTGAAATTACTCGTTGATTTCGTATTCCAGTTTGAACAGAGATCCATTCATCATTAGTTTAACAAGTTTCGCAAGATCGTCATTAGAAACCTTTAAATTTGGTACTGCAGAACCACATCCAACTAGTTTGCAGTCTTTACTGAGGAGCCTGTAAAGATATGCTATCAAAATCAGAATGGAAAAAGGAAGATTCTTTTAATCACTTGCCAATTCTTGACCAGCCTCATGCCAACAGGAAAAGGGAAATAAGAAAAAGCAGCAATAACTACAATCCTTAAACCTAAAGAAAAAAATATAACGAGCAATGAGACCTGAGTCAAAGCTGCTCAAACAAAAATATTCTGCACAGCTTCTAAAGCACTACAAATTAGCACAATCACAGGTAAGGTACTAATTGTCTACCTTGTCAAATACATAGAAAGATAACAAATACATAAGCACGTATTCATTCAGATTTTGAGTAGTAAAATTGAAATACACTGAAGATTTTGATTTGTATGAAAGCTAGAAGTAGTTGGCAAGGCATGCACACATTTCAGCAATTTTATTGACACCAAATTTAACATATTTAAGATACTTGGAAACGAAGCTCAATTGAGGCTCAATCTTGCTGAAAATCTTATCTGCAAAGACAAATAGGGAAAACAAGAACACTCAGAAACACCCATTGAAGAACAAAGAAACTTGTGTTTCTAGAAAAGAAAACAAGAAAAATCATGAAACTCATAAACAAAAGGTACGTATATATTGCCAAGTAACTAGATATGAGCCTGCATGGTGGAAGAATCTTCAAAGAACACACTAAAAATTTGACAGCAATATTTCCTTGAAACTAAAAACAAGTGTGGCTAACTGACGCAATAGATTAAGATAATATTTAACAGAAGTATGAAAACATATTTTTTAGATGGCTTGCTGAAAAATCCTACAAAATAACAAGGCATTAAGAAAAATCTTTTATAGTTTTAAAGACAATGATAAGCAATGAATATAAATTTCCTTGATGGTTGAAAAGGGTAGTTACAGCGAGATGTTAAATTATCTCCAACCGCAAACATAAAATGTCCATCTTTGTCATCTTCTCGCCATTGGGGAGAACCATTTCGAGCCACTGGTTCTTGTAAATTGTCATGATTAAAATGTTACATCTTGAGGTCAATGGACAAAATATGAGGATTAGACCCCCCCTGCCCCACCCCACCCCACCCCACCCCACCCCAACCCAACCCAAAATTCCACGGCACAGGCAGACCTGATTGCTTATAGTTATAAAAGATATAAATACTACCTTAGATAAAAACTGCTAAACATGCGACAGTTTTTATGTCAAAACTGCATATTTAGAAACTAGTGTCTTTACATCTAGTAACGCCCAAGCTAACTATTCCAGAGTGTTTAAGCAGAGACTGAAAGTTTAGATCAACCCTTCAGAAACTCACCTCTGCCCTTTTGTCCTGCAAATAAAGTTATGTACATAAGTTGAGCACCCAGAACTCCAGTATGTTGTTAAAGCAATGAGCTTTTGATCCACTGATGACTTGGTCCTCTACATATCCAGAATGAATTCCCCTGTGATGATTAATGTTACCAAAATTATGCATCCGATGAATGGTTTTAAAATTAGTTGATATGGATGTTGTGTCCACAGTTGGAGGGCTTTCTCCGAAACTAGTTGGAGGAATTTCACCAAAACCTATTGGGGAGCCTGGTGGAGGGTTGCTTCCATTTAACACTGTTGGAGGAGAAACTGAGTTGCAAAAAGTCGAAAGAACAAAGGTGATGGCAAGTATTAGTTTCTTACTAAGCAGGCTATAGAAGTTGAGGTAAAAGGAGGATCGGAGAAGCTATTTTATTGGGGTTTTTTTTTCAGGATTAGGAGGTCTGAACAAGTTTCTCTCATTGATAGGAAAATGAGAATTAAAGCTTCTTTTTTTCCTTTGAATTTTTTTTCCCTCTCACCAACTCAACCAAACAGGAGGGAAAAGATAGCTCCTTGTCCATATGCACATACATATCAGTCTTCCTATCCTTTCTGTCATCCTCCTAACCGACTAGACCAAACAGTATCAAGGTTTAATGCTTTAATAATTGTGAAGATAGTAAACCTGACCAAGAAATAGCAAAGGATATAAAACATTACCCAGGAACTGCAGCCCCTCCATTTGATGCCGTTGTTGGCGTTGGAGAAACTGGTGTCGGATTCACTGGAGTTGGAGAAACTGGTGTCGGATTCACTGGTGTAGGTGATGAAGATGACGACGACGACAGGTATGTTCAAGAACCAGTGCCTATACGTAATTGGAAAGGGTATACGTTATGGCCTTCTATAGCAGAAATGTACAATATCCATATTTAAGAAATAAAACTGAATTGAATGCGAAAACTTTCACACTTACTTGGATTGATGTTGGTTATCATGGGGGAGTACAAATTGTCATGATTAAAATGTTACATCTTAAGGTCAATGGACTATAGTGTTTATGGAGACTATGAAATTTTTTAAACATGGATCTAATATGAATATTTAAGAAATTCTAAGGAATTAAAAAGAATAACAGAGTATCCAATGGATCTATCGACCGAGCATTGGGGGGAAATATATATCACATTATGTCAAGTAAACAAAGTACTCTTATGTTGGAAAAGAAAAATTAGTGATTATCGACATATTCTTTTATCAACTAAATGATGAAAAAGAGTTAAATATTAGATGGAATCTGTGTATCTTCTGGTCCACCACAACATTCTGGTAAATCTAGGTTGATGAAATTTCTCTTTGCATATTAGGACTGATTATAGTAACCTCACGAGTAAAGCAGAAAACAGAAACCTGATTTGTGTCTTGACATGGAATAGTTACATCAATTAGGAAGATCTTAGGCATATCCGTCTGGTTTGAAATGTAAACAAGTGATGTCGGGGCAAAGGACTGAATAAATGCAGATTGTTTTAACCAGTGCTTCGACAAATATGCGCCTCTGTATCCATACTTCTCAAGTGTCTCAACAAATTTGTCTTCAAATTTCTTACCACCTGGCCATTTTACCTGTTGAATGCAACAGCAAAAATTTAGAAATGAAGAAAGCACCATCTATGATATAATATAGTTAGTTGATCCATCAGCAATTTTCTAATTTAGAGCAGCCATTTTCTTCTTTCTAAATATTTTGTAGCGGCATTGAAGGAAATATGTTACCCACATGCTGGTTGATCAGTACTGGAATTTTAATCTCTGGATATATTCCAACTACTCTGGGTGCATCCAGTGCAATTGAAATAAACTCTTCAAAAGTAATGACAGAAAATTTTCCTGCAGAGCATTGAACAAAGAAATTGATTATAACAATTGTTTATGACTGGAAAATATACCATAATCTTTATCAATCACTAAAAGGGAATAGCATGCCATAAGTAAAAAGATATACTAAAGATAGTACTCATTAAGTTCTTGTACTTTCTTTAGAGAATGTAGAATGATTATTTCCAGTTTGGTTTACATCGACTTAAATTACTTCATTAAGTTCATACTAATTAATCATGTTTATTACAAAAATGAGCAAATCGGCACGAGGACTTTGATATGTTAATGAAGCAAATATAAGAAGAAATAGCTCCAACTGTGATGAATCCAGTTCAAAAAGATATTACTCTAGACAGAGAGTAATTGGGCTAAGGCTGTTTTCTACATATTAAAGAATAACTTTCATATGATAAAAACTCAGAATAAGAACAAAGAAATTATTTTACTAGCAGAGTAGCAGCAACAAGTCAACATGAAATTATTCTACTAGCAGAGTAGCAGAGTAGCAGGCAGCAGCTAGCAGCAGTTGTGCTTGTGCAACAGCCAACAGCGAACACTGAACAGCAACATACAACAGTAACTCAGCAACAGCCAACAGCCAACAGCCAACAGCCAACAGCAAGTCAACAACAACAACATGAACATGCTTGTTAAAATTAAGAAGCATACGACCTAGAGAAAATTGCTTAGTAAGTTATCCAAGCTATGTAGCAAGTCAGAATCATATGTGAAAAAATAAAGTTAGCTATTAGGGACCATTTGAATTAGATGAAAGGACATAAGATTAAATGAATCCATTACTAATCGTAACAATAATTTGGAACATGTTCACATTTTCTTAGACTTTTATTGAATATAGAAAACTGAAGAGCTTGCACTAATAAGGACGCCTATGCAGCTACCAAAAATTTCACTTTAGACCTCGGTTCAGAAAAATTTCAATGTAAAGCTCTGGGCTTTACCAGTATGTAGTAATGATAGCTTTACAAGAAGTCACATAGAAAGAAAAATGGGAACAAGCTTGCACTGTTGCACATAATAGCCATAGAAGAAGCAGGATTTATTCAGTTGCACGGTTGTACCCAAAATTGATCTGGTTAAAGAGCCAGTAACACCCTTTATTTCACATCACAAGTAATTAACTCTAATTGGGAAAGGGCAACAACTTACTCTCCATAACAGGATTCACTATTTCCACTATAAAATAAAGATTCACAAGGAAGATGAAAATTATGTTTATAAGGAACATTTCTAATTATCTATCACGAAGAAAGGCAAAATTTTTGTTGAAGGCACATAACTTGTATTAGATTCAAAGTAATTTCTTTACGAGGGATGACGAAAGCAACACCTTAGAATGTTTATAAAAACTGGAATACACATAATGATTGCAGGATTACTTTCACATAATGAATTTGCAATACCCATTGGATTAAAAAAGAGATTTTTTTACCCATTCTACCATCATCATCAACCTTCATATGAAAAACATATCAACTTGCCTATAATCAAACTCTATTTAACTGGCATTAACAATCTTGTTGCTTAGCAGCTGAGAATGCACTGCCAGACTAGTAAAAGTTTATAGAAGCAGTTGGTTTATCATTGAATTCTAATTTCTAACTGTTGGTTTATCATTGAAGCAGTTGGTGTTCTGAATTCTAGTCTTATGCAACACAGTTAGTTTATCATTGAAACAAAATAAGTATGACAAACATATTAAAGGACTGTATCCCAAATTTAAAACGAATCAGAAGTAGCCATACTTATAGCTTAACTCCAACCAAATAACCGCATACAAAATCTAGACTCAAAAGGCATATAAAAAAACAAGCAGAGTGATGATATATCTTCAGTTGAAAGCTCTGCAGTCTGCACCTCACTCAAAAAACTACTCTGTCAAGTTTACACTTGCAACAAAATTTAACCCCAACATCCTATTAACAAGATCACCATAAATCATGCAAATAAAATCCTTAACTAAACACTAGAGTAATAATAACTTGGGAACTAAATTTTCTATGCATTCCCTTAAATCTATTTTTTTTAACTACCCATCAATGGGTACATAGTAAAAATTAAATCTTGTAGTTTAACAACAGTCAAAAATTTTGTTATCAGGCACTGAACAGTGAACAGGGTATGTATCTTCCTTGGCTATCTTCACACCTACATGTATACAAAAAAGAAAAAAAATAGAAAGGGATTTACTTCGATGATTGTTACCTTGGCCTGCTGCCGACTGCCGAGAGGCGGAGGCCGGAGAATGGAGATTGAGAGTTTGAGACGGAGAGAGCCGGAGAGGATGTGAGATCGAGACTCGAGAGGCAAGAGTGAAGAGAGGAATTGTGAGATACTGAGTCTGAGATGATGAGATCTGGGACTGGGAGCGGGCGGCTAGGGCAAATAAGGGAGAACTGAGTTTGATAGTCTGAAATAAATGTCTGAGTCTGATAGTCACTACTCACTTCACTAGTATAATATTATAAATTAAATTTTTTTTTAAGTATTAAGGTTCGGTATTCGGTATCCGAATAATATGTTTTTTGAAAATCGAAACCGAAACTGAATAATAAAAAATAATTCGGATATAATTGAAATTGTAAAAAAAATCGAAAAACTAAAATAATTCGGTTAAAAAAGTTCAGTTCGATTCGATAATTCGTTTTATCCGTTTTTTGCTCACTCCTAGCTGGACGCCTCTTCAATTTTAGATTTTTCCCAAATTTTTTGTCGACTGAACTTGAAAAAGTATATTATGAGAAAACAGAATTGCCTAAATTATATTTAAATTTCTCAATTATATCTTTTTTGTTCAAATTTTCTTGGAATATACTCTTCTTTTAACCAAATTATGTAATTTAAGAATAATTTTTATAAATACAAAAAAACTTTATTTTTTAAAAAAAAGCTTTAATTTTTTTTAAAAAGATTTTATTTTTAAACGAATATTTTTTAAAAAATAAAAAACTTCAACGACTACCGTTGGGATTAAAGGCTCTTACATCTAATTTGGGAAAACTATTGAACGCTTGAATTTTTGAATATTTTTTGGCTAAAAATCAGAAAGGCAACTAACGCCACTTTAAAAAATATTTTTTAAAAAAATGAATTTAAAAAAAATTATCTTAATTTTTTTTAAAATGATTTTATTTTTTAAAAGAAATTTGAAAAAAATAAACATGTGATCTAATGCCAAACTAACCGGCATTGTAACTTTTTTATATTTTTTTATAAAGCAAATTTATAAAAAAGAAGAGTAAGATGTGTAAGACCCCAACTTATTATTAATGAAATTTAATTTTCTCTATTTATTATTTTGAAATAGTAAGGGTTGATTTGATTAATGTGGATAGTTAGGGGTAAAATACGCAATATTTCAAAATAAGCAAGTGGTTATAAAATATTCATTGTTGTTTGGAATATTCGTTTGGTCGTAGAATATTGCATCTTTGTCAGGGAATATTCGCATGACGGCAGCGACCAATGTATGGTTCCCATAACTAAAGCGATTGGATGAAGAAAACGACAAAAATAAGTTGTTTAAAAAAATCAGGCGTAGTTATTCTGAGATAATCTTGTTAAAATACTTTCATAGTTAAAACGCGAAGATAGTACCAGGTATTGCACTAATTATTGATTCTTACGTAAGAAGGCACTTTACTCAATAATGGTTACGATAATTACCTGCTCAATATTTTATTGATTTAATAATTCTTTGCGTTGATATTTTATATTCTTTGTTGTTCCATAATTGTCATTACACGTTATTTTTTCATTATCGAAGCAATAATTCATATTATCCTAATAATATTATTAGATAACATTATTGGCAATGTCTGAAAGTTATGTCTAAGGAGAGTTTGGTCACCTAATTACTTGCGCCAAGAAGGAGAAATTCTTATTGAAAGCCCTTCTTTCTTTAACCCACCTCATTGTCAATATTGTGATTCTGTAATATTATTTGTGAATAATTAATTATTGATTCATATGATGAGAAAAAATATTGATTTTATGTGGATATAGATGGAGAAAATTTTTATTGTGACAATTGTTGAAAATTGAAATTTATCTTTTTCTCGATAAAATAATTCATTTAAATATATTATTATATTTTAATAATATAATAATGGTGATATTTTTACAACGAATGTGGGATATATGAGTATACTGAGGAGGAAGAGTATTTTTGTTGTAATAAATGTTTAAAACATGTTAAACATGTCGCGGACCCCATTTATTGATGAAATTTGATTATACCGTAAAATCATCCGTTTGTGGATTTCGGTCAATTTTTGTTTGGAATTCGAAAAACTTTCTTCTACAAAGTTGTAGAGAATTGAATTTCCTATAAAAACCATGATTTGAATTTTCTGATAAAAGAGCTATTTATTATGAATTATTGAAGTTCAAGCTTCAAATAATTGATTTTTGAAGTTTAAAATATATTAAATAACAAAAACATTTTTTTTATGGTTATGGTGTGTTACATGTGTTGAATGAGCTGAATTCAGTTCTTGGAAGGTTAAGCGTGGAAATTTATAATATATATTAATATTTTATTAAATTTTTTGCTTAGGTGTTAAAGCATTTTCCTATAAATAAGTGCTTAGGTTAGAATTGAAAATCACACCGTAGAACCTAAGTTTTCTCTCTCTATATTATCGAAGCGTATTCTTGTGAGTATTTTGAGTATACTTTGAGTATTGTTAGACGGTGCAAGTTCCTTCAAAGACTATATCCTAGATTCTAGCTAGAAATACTAATCTTTCGAGGTAAGGGATGTTATTTTCTTCTCAAATGATATTATTTCTTCAATATCATTATCTTTGAAATATTAGTTGAAACTTTTATCAAATTTGGAACTTTTTCATGCTTGAGTTACTATTTATGAGTTACTATTCACGAGTTACTATTCATGAAAGTTACTATTCACGATTCTTATTCACGAGTAGTACTATTCATGGCGTGAAGATGTTTTTTTGTGAAAATTCCATCTTTTGGTGTCAGAGTTACTATTCATGTATACGGCACTATTCACGTTATCTGGAACTATTCACGAATCGAGACTATTCAATTTAAAAATGAAATTTCTTCTCTTTGTCCAAAATATCTATAATTTGGATACTAGCTTTGATTGTATCCATATTTTGATCATTCTTGAATTTTACACCACTATGATTATTTTTGAGGTATTTTGAACATGGATAAAATAAAATACGAATCCTTAATCCTTAATCCTTGTCATTTTGTTTCAATTGGATTCGTTTCTTTAAAAATATTTTTCATCATCTACAGCCTTAAATGATGATATTATGGAATATCTTTGGCACGTAGTGCAAAGATGAATGATTTCGAAGAATATCTTTGGCCAGTAGTGCAAAGATGAGCAGTGTTTAGATGAACATGACCAATCGATGAATATCTTTGGCCTATAGTGCAAAGATGAATATTTGATTCGAGATATATATTGATTGATGTTACGGGATAAAATATCGACGATGAACTTTTAAATTCATATATAGAAGATAGTAGTTTGCATTCTCTATTTAACTCTTCTAATGAATTATTATTTTCACGCGAATATTGATTTAAAATTTGTTGTCTATCAGATTCTATTAGATTTTTCCTGTTGAGACTAACGATAATTTGTTGTATATTATCTTAGTCATAATATTCTTTTTCGGGCTAGTTGAGCTCACCCTTTTCCTTTTTATTCCATTTTTTCTTCTCGGGAGGCGAGAATATAAGCAAGTACGAGCTCGGGTATGGAATGAAGGTTTTAGAGAGAGTTGTTTAGTAGTCCTCACCATTTTGTAAAATAATGTATCAATAAATGTGATGAGGATTTATTTGAGTATAGATATTATGCAGAAGATAATATTTGTATTCAAACTTACGATTTCTTGTTGTAATAATAAAGTTGTAGTTGTTTACATACCATGTATTGACAACTTTCGGAATGGGTGATGTATACCTATTTTGGGGGCGCCACAAATTGGTATCGAGAGCTTAGGGATATGATCTCTGGCGGAGATGGGGGAATAGAACTAGGAGGGAGAGACGAGTAAATCCTTCGCTAGTGTGTCCTACCTAAGCTTATTTTTAGTTGGTCGAAGATATAAGGATATTATGTGATATATTGATTTCCTTAATTAACCCTTGTTTTATGGCGGTATTTGAGAATGTCGATTGAGAATATTAACAATGGAAATGAGACCGTGGAGACGCTTTGTACTCACCAACGAGGAGAACGTGCAACAGTCGGGCAATGTTCCTCTTGTGAACAACACCACCGAAAGCGGATGATGAACGAGGGATGTTTAGAAGCTTTTTGCGTTCATGCAAAATCGAACGAGGAGACTCGTGTTCAAAATACAAGAGTAAATGATAGCAATTCACGGGTTGTCACACCAAGCGATTCAAGAGTTGGGACCACCGAATTTAAGGAAAGCGGATCCGATCATGCCGCGGAAACATGGGTCAAACAAATTACCAAGATATTCGATGTCTTGGGATGCACGGAGAACAAAGGTTCCATTCGCCACCTTTATGTTCCGTGGCGAAAGCGCATTCTTGGGTGGAGAGTCATGAAGCGTACCCATCCAAATTTCGCATTCAAAGATGTCCCGGGAAGCGTTTGAAACTATTTAATGACAAATACTTTCCGAAAGTGTTCGCTATATATGAAGGAAGTGGAGTTCATCAGATTAGAGCAAAACAAAACAACGACGGTGTCTCAAGATGCGAGGCAAAGTTTGCGAGTTATCCGGTTTGCACCTCATTTGGTGGAGAATGAGGAGCGTGATGACGCGGATGTTTCTTAGAGGTTTGAAACCCTAAGATACATCAATTATCTCATTTCTCATAAACTTTCTCTCTATTCGGATGTTGTAAATGAGGCTCAATTATTAGAGAGAGATAACGAGTACAGTCAACCGAGGACCATAACCGGGATCGTACGAGAGATAGTAGTCAATGAATATAATGATAACCAATGGAGAAAGAAACAGAAGACGGACAAAATGGTAACCACTCGGTGGTAATCATGGCCATGAAAATAGAAGAAGCGAGTCGGAGGAGATTTTAAAAGAGGAGATTTAACAACGACCATGTGAAGACGACGGTCTTAAGACAAGAATCGGTTCGAAGGAGGAGAACGACCACCCATTATATGCTATAAATGGAAAAGAGGGACATATCGGTCAAAAAATGCCCACAACAGTTCAAGGTATGCTATAATTGTGGAAAGGAAGGACATATCCTCGAGATTATACGATAGCGAAACCTAGTTCAATGGGGACGGTGACTCAAAAGATCATCCCGAAAAAGTCAAAGTCAACGATTAGGAAGAGCGTTTGTTGTGGTCGGTCAAAATGCGAGGAACCCAAACGAGGTGATCACGGGTAAGCTATTTATAAATTCTTGCGAAGTTTATACCTTACTTGATCTGACCGATGCTACCCATTCATTTATCTCTCCTGCTTGTGCTCAACGCGTTTAAACTTGACTCGGGAGAAATTAGACTTTGACTATCTCGTGGAAACTCAGTTAGGAGAAACTTTCATCACATCCACTGTTTATAAATCTTGTTTGATTCAAGTTGGCACCATTACCTTACCCGTTGACCTTATCTCCTTAAAGATACTTGCTTTTGATGTGATTTTAGGGATTGATTGGTTAACTACTCATCATGCCAAAATTGATTGTTTTTGTAAGGTTGTTAGTTTTCATATTCCTAACCAACCCTGTTGTTATGCAATTCAAGCAACTAAACCATTAAAATCAATCAACATCATATCTAATCATAAAGCTATTCGTTTATTAAAAAAGCGGATGTCAAGCTTTCTTAGCCCATGTTATGGATTTGAATAAAGACACGTCAAATTTGAATAATATTCCTGTTGTTATTGACTTTCACGGCGTATTTCTAAAGAACTTCCGGTCTCACCCCCGAGCGTGAAGTTGAATTCTTTATTGATCTTGAACTGGTACAAAGCCCATTTCTAAAACCCCATATCGAATGGCTCTATTGAACTTCAGGAGTTAAAGGTCCAACTACGAGAAATTGTTGGACATCGGTTTCATTAAATCTAGTACATCTCCTTGGGGTGCTCTGTTTTATTCAGTAAAGAAGAAAGAGCGGGAGTATCGACTTTGTATTGACTATCGGAATTGAACCATGTCACCATTAAGAATAGGTATCCTCTACCTCGTATTGATGACTTGTTTGACCCGATTCTGAGAAGCACAATTCTTTTCAAAAATCGATCTTCGATTCTAGATATCATCAATTGAAGATTAGAACGAGGATATTCCAAAGACGCCTTTAGAACTAGAATGCGGGCATTATGAATTCTTAGTCATGTCTTTCGGATTGACTAATGCTCCTGCGACTTTCATGGATATGATGAACCAAAGTATTCAAGGATTATTTGGATCGATTCGTTGTTGTTTTTATTGATGACATCCTCATATATTCCAAAAGTCGTGAAGATCATGAGCACCATTTGAAGCCGGTACTCCAAAGGCCGTGTGAAAACAAACTATATGCCAAATTGAAGAAATGTGAGTTACGGCTTGAGGAAGTAACATTCCTTGGGCACGTGGTGTCGAAACATGGAGTATCTGTTGATCCGTGAAGATTGAAGCAATACAAAGTTAGAACAATGAAGTCGGTGGTGAAGTCGTAGTTTTTGGGCTTAGTTGGTTATTATCGAAGATTTGTGGAAGGGTTTCTCGAATCGCTACTCCATTAACCCAAATTAACTCGGAAGGATACAAAATTCGTTTGGAGCCGAAGAATGCGAGAAGAGTTTCCAAGAGCTTAAGAGGAGACTTATTTTGGCACTGTTCTAACAATACCATCTGGTTCGGATGGATTTGTTATCTGAAATGATGCTTCGAGCAAAGGGTTAGGATGTGTTCTCATGCAACGTGGGAAAGTCATAGCCTTATGCCTCGCGACAACTTAAAGAGTATGAGAGGAATTATCCTACTCATGATCTAGAGTTAGCGTAATGTCGTTTTTATTAAAGATATAGAGGCACTATCTATATGGGGAGAAAGTGGAGATATATTCGGACCATAAAAGCCTTAAATATTTCTTCACTCAAAAAGAACTCAACACGCGCGGCAATGATGTTGGCTCGAGCTATTGAAAGACTACGACCACACTATTCATACCATCCCGGAAAAGCGAACGTGGTAGTGACGCGTTGAGTAGAAGATCATATCACGAACGAAAAGTGCGATGATGTCAAGTATCGATAGAGTCGACTTTAATAGAAAAAGTTAAGGTTGCTCGAGCCACCGGGGCCGGAGGCGATCGCATGTGAAGAAAGTACAAGAAGGAGCTATTCTAGAAGCGAGAATTGATGAAGAAGGAATACTTGAGTCCACTCTGAGACTTTGTGTTCCTAACGACTCGATTTGAAGTACAAGATTATGATGGGGCACACAATACACCATTTGCAATCCATCCTGGAAGTACTAAAATGTATCGTGATCTTCGACATACATTTTGGTGGAACAATATGAAGAGAGAGATTGCAAAGTTTATCTCGATGTGTTTAACTTGTCAACGTGTAAAGGCGGAGCATCTAGTGCCTAAGGGTCCGTTGCAACCACTTGAGATTCCGAAATGGAAGTGGGAACATATTACCATGGATTTCGTTACGGGTCTTCCTACGGTTTCTCAAGGCATCAATGCTATTTGGGTTATTGTTGATAGATTAACCAAGTCTGCTTCATTTCTTGCCGACACGGAGACTTATTCCTTGAACGTCTTGCTAGTATATATGCGTGAATGAGATTGTGAGGTTTCATGGCATGCCAATATCCATAGTTTGGATCGTGACCCAAGATTCACTTCAAGATTTTGGGTTAGCTTGCAAAAAGCTATGGGCGCAGATTTGCGATTTAGTTCGGCATACCATCCTCAAACCAGACCGACAATCGAGAGGACTATTCAAACTCTTGAAGATCTATTAAGACTTTGTGTCCTAGACTTCAAGGCGGTTAGGATAAGTATTTACCATTGGTGGAATTCTCCTACAACAACGATTATCGAGCAAGTATAGGTGTGGCTCCATTCGAAGCATTATATGGGCCAAAATGTCGTTCTCGAATATGTTGGGATGAGGTGGGTGAAGCAACATTGTTGGGACCCGAGTTAAATGCGTATGACTCACCGAAAAGATCCAAATGATTCGACAACGTATACAAAAGCGGCACATGATCGACAAAAAGAGTTATGCGGATCTTTATCGAAAGGGCGTGGAATTTAGTGTAGGGGATCATGTATTGTTGCGAGTTGCTCCATGGAAGGGAGTTACAAGATTTGGGAAGAGAAAAAGCTCAATCCACGATTTATTGGTCCATTTCAAATTCTTGACCGAGTAGGAAATGTAGCCTATAGACTTGCGTTACCTCCGAAGTATGTCTCGTGTTCATAATGTGTTTCACATATCCGATTTCTTAAATAAATATGAAAGACCCGAACCACGTTATAGAGTTAGAAACCGGGACAAAATAGCCAAGACTTAACGTGTGAGGAGATACATTTAAGATCTTGGATAGGAAGGAGCATGTCCCCACGCGTAAAAGGTCATACCACAAGTTAAAGTTACGTGGAGGAATCATCTTATAGAGAAATGACACAGGGAATTGGAAACGAAAATGAAAGCGAGGTATCCTCACCTTTTGAAACATCGTCGTACGCGTCGTCAATTTCGAGGACGAAATTTCATAAGGAGGGAGGTTGTAAGACCCCAACTTATTATTAATGAAATTTAATTTTCTCTGTTTATTATTTTGAAATAGTAAGGGTTGATTTGATTAATGTGGATAGTTAGGGGTAAAATACGAATATTTCAAAATAAGCAGTGGTTATAAAATATTCATTGTTGTGGGGGAATATTCGTTTGGTCGTAGAATATTCTTATGCTTGTGAATATTAAATGCGACTGGTAGCGACCATGTGTGGGCCCCATAACGGAAAAGCGATTGGATGAAAGAAAACGACAAAAATAAGTTGTTTAAAAAAGCGGCGTAGTTATTCACAATTATCTTTGTTAAAAATATTCGGTGGTTAAAACACGGTAGCACCACGGTATTGCACCAATTATTGATTCTTACGTAAGAAGGCACTTACTCAATAATGGTTACACGATAATTCTTTATTCGATATTTTATTGATTTAATAATTGTTTGCGTTGATATTTTATATTCTTTGTTGTTTCAATAATTGTCATTACACAATATTTTCATTATCGAAGCAATAATTCATATTATCTGAATAATATTATTAGATAACATTATTGGAAATGTCTAGAAAGTTACATTTAAGGAGAGGTTTGGTCACCTAATTAATTGCGCAAGTGAGGAGAAATTCTTATTGAAAGCCCCTCTTTCTTGGGGAGCGCACGGTTGTCGATATTGTGATTACATAATATTATTTGTGAATAATTAATTATTGATTCATATGATGAGAAAAATATTGATTTTATGTGGATATAGATGGAGAAAATTTTTATTGTGACAATTGTTGAAAATTGAAATTTATCTTTTTCTCGATAAAATAATTCATTTAAATATATTATTATATTTTAATAATATAATAATGGTGATATTTTACAACGAATGTGGGATATATGAGTATACGAGGAGGAAGAGTATTTTTGTTGTAATAAATGTTTAAAACATGTAAAACATGTCGGTGGACCCCATTTATTATTTGAAATTTGATTATAGCACAGTAAAATCGCCCGTTTGTGGATTTCGATCAATTTCTGTTTGGAATTCGGAAAAACTTTCTTCTGCAAAGTTGTAGAAAATTGAATTTCCTATAAAAACTGGCGAGATTTGAATTTTCTGATAAAAGGGCTATTTATTATGAATTATTGAAGTTCCGAAACTCCGAAATAATTGATTTTTGGAAGTTTAAAATATATTAAATAACAAAAACGTTTTTTTCATTATGGTGTGTTACACATGTGTGTTGAATGAGCTGAATTCAGTTCTTGGAAGGTTGGCGAGGAAATTTATAATATATATTAATATTTTATTAAATTTTACGCTTTGGTGTTCTAAGCATTTTCCTATAAATAGGGTGCTTAGGGTTAGAATTGAAAATCACACCGAAACTGAAGTTTTCTCTCTATATTATCGGCGTATTCTTGTGAGTATTTTGAGTATACTTTGAGTATTGTTAGGCGGTGTTCCTTTCAAAGACTATACCCGGTATTCCAAATTAGAAATCTTAATCTTTCGAGGTAAGGGATGTTATTTTCTTCTCAAATGATATTATTTCTTCAATATCATTATCTTTGAAATATTAGTTGAAACTTTTTATCAAATTTGGAACTTTTTCATGTCGGGGTTACTATTTATGAGTTATTATTCACGAAGTTACTATTCATGAGTTACTATTCACGATTCTTATTCACGAGTACTATTAATGAAGCGTGAAGATGTTTTTTAGGAAATTTCCATCTTTTGGTGTCTGAGTTACTATTCATGTATATCGACATATTCACGATATCTGGAACTATTCACGAATACTGCAACTATTCAATAGAAAAATGAAATTTCTTCTTTTGTCCAAAATATCTATATTTGGATACTAGCTTTGATTGTATCCATGTTTTGATCATTCTTGAATTTTACACCACTATGATTATTTTTGAGGTATTTTTGAACATGGATAAAACAAAGTACGAATCCTTAATCCTTAATCCTTGTCATTTTGTTTCATTGGATTCGTTTCTTTAAAATATTTTTCATCATCTTCATCTTAAATGATGATATTATGGAATATCTTTGGCTTTAGTAGTGCAAAGATGAATGATTTCTGAAGAATATCTTTGGCCGTGTAGTGCAAAGATGAGCAGTGTTTAGATGAACATGACCAATCGATGAATATCTTTGGCCTATAGTGCAAAGATGAATATTTGATTCGGATATATATTGATTGATGTTACAGGGATAAAATATTGACGATGAACTTTTAAATTCATATATAGAAGATAGTAGTTTGCATTCTCTACTTAACTCTTCTAATGAATTATTATTTACGCTGCGAATATTGATTTAAAATTTGTTGTCTATTGTATTCTATTAGATTTTTCCCTGTTGAAGACTAACGATAATTTGTTGTATATTATCTTAGTCATAATATTCTTTACTGGGCTAGTTGAGCTCACCCTTTTCCTTTTTGTTCCATTTTTCTTCTCGGGAGGCGAGAATATAAGCGAGATGCGAGTCTGGGTATGGAATGAAGGTTTTAGAGAGAGTTGTTTAGTAGTCCTCACCATTTTTGTAAAATAATGTATCAATAAATGTGATGAGGATTTATTTGAGTATAGATATTGTCTAGAAGATAATATTTGTATTCAAACTTACAGTTTTACTGTTGTAATAATAAAGTTGTAGTTGTTTCTGTACCATGTATTGACAACTCAGAATGGGTGATGTATACCTATTTTGGGGGCGTCACAAGATGTAACATCACTTTAACTGACGTTGGAATCTTTTCTTTTCTTTTTTAATTACTTTGATCTCTTGTTCTTGTTTACAAACATCAATATTTTTTTATATTTATTCTCTGTCATCGGCGTTGGAAATGAATGAGTATATAAGACTTCAGGTATAAAAAAATAAAAATAAAAATTCTAACGCCAATTAAAGTGACGTTGCATCTTACTCTTCTTTTTTATAAATTAATTTTTAAATAAATATATAAATAAAATAAGGATAAAATTGATATTACATTAATATGGGTCAAACTAACTTATTAGAACTGACTTATAAGTCATTTTAAATAACTTTATTCTGTTTAATTTCATAAAACATAATAAATTTTTCTTCATCTTTTATAATTTCTCTTAGAAATCGATAGTATTATAATTTAATTTTATAATATATTTGGAAAAAAGGTAAAGGAAAACTAGGAATAGCTAGGGGTATACCATTACTATTCTTCTTTTTTATGTTTTATTTTGGACTTAAAAATATGTTCATGATTTAAGTTACTCCTCCGCCTAAGAATAAAAGTTCTTATTATTTTATGCAATTTGAAGTTAGATATTCACTTATATTAAAGAATCTATTTTTTTACAATAATTTATCGTAATATCCTTAGTATTAAATGTCATATTTTTATTATTTATAAATATTTATATAATATCACTAGTTATGTATAGAAAATATGCAATTAGATGAGAATTTAAATATGAATAATTTTATCATTTGACATTTTTTTTAAATTCGCATAAAATCAATCATCACTTTCATTCTCGGAGTGAGGGAGTACTTGCAAGTATATCCTACTTCTATCTAGAAATAGGAAACATTGTGAAGCATATATATAATAATCAGGTTTGATGAGGTTGGGTTTATTTGGGTGGAGGCCTTAACTAACATCTTGTGATCGATTGTCGTGAGTACTATTTCAACAATCATAATTTATCTTTGTTGAAGCTATAATATTGGATGACAGGGATTGAAATGAATTTCCACCTGCCGCTACAAGCTGTAGCGACATGAGAAATTACTCATTTGCCCTTCATTTGCTCATGTGTTACACTGTCTACCGCTAATAGTTATGGCGGTAGTTTAGTTAACTAATAAATTAAAATGGCTTAGTGGTAGCTTAATGGCCCAATAACCCATAGGTCTTAGGTTTAAAACCTAGTTGTGATATTTTTGCTTCTTATGTTATATTTTTTGTGTATTAGATAAATTCTATTACCATATACATATATATATATATATATATATAAATTTATCTCTAAATATTCATATAAATATTTACAAACAAATATTCATATAAATTTATCTTTAAAATTTATAAATTTATAAATATTTTATCAAAAATTTACTTTAATGTTGAGATTTGTTTAGTTAATGTGAGACCCCGAATTTTATGAAATAAAAGTATTCAATTTTTTTTTATTTTGGTAAATAGTTAAATTGATAAAAGATTAAAGTTAAGGGTAATATGTGAAAATTTTTGCAAAGTAAACAAGTTGATATAAAATATTTTTTTATCGGGGAATATCCGTACGACAGTACAATCATTGGTGGACCCCACAACGTAATTATTGTCAGATTGAGAAAACGACAAAAATATTTTTATAAAAATAACAGCGGAAGTTTTACCGTTAAAAGCTGTTGAACTACTCATTAGTAAAAAGTACAATAATACTGGCGTGGTTGCATAGTAGCACCAGTATTGATTATTAATGCTTACATGATAAGTCACTCGGTTTTGTTTTATTAGTATTATTAATGTAATAAAACGGAAAAAGCTTTTTATAAAAAAGAATACTTTTATAAAGTTATTCTATAAATAGAATATATTATATTCTATTATGCATAGTGTTTTTGTATAGTAAAATCTTTTTATATAAAATGTAATACTTTTATAAAGTTATTCTATAAATAAAATATATTATATTTTATTATGCGTAGTGTTATATAATTACTCGCATAATATTTTACATAGTAAAATCTTTTTATATAAAATGCAAATGCTTTTATAAAGTTATTCGTTTTATTAGATTATAAATAGAATATATTATATTTTATTTAAAATATTTTGCTTTAAATCTGGACCGTCCGATTAAAAGTAAATCAATCTGGACCGTTCATGAATTAGTTACTATGCAGTCCATTCTTCTATAAATAGAAGCTCATTCCTTCATTATTTCTTACGAATTCACTAAAACTCTAGATAGAGAAACTATAGAGAGGGTTCTTCTTCTATAATCTTGAGTGTATTTCTTTAGAGTTTAAGAAAGCTTTGAGCGTAGTATAAATTTTCTTCGAGTGTATCCTCGCCCTACCAGTCGGAATACTCTTCTTTCAAAGGTAAGGGATATTATTTGTTGTACTCGTAAGGGGTATTATTTTTTTCATATTTATGAAGAGAACTTCTATTATTCCATTCCTTATTATTATGTTGGAATAACTTTTATCTATCACAATCTTTATATACATGGTGAAATTCTTCTATTATTCCATTCCTTATTATTATGTTGGAATAACCTGTCTATGCGAAGGACTGCATACATGGTGAAATTCTTTTATTATTCCATTCCTTATTATTATGTTGGAATAACTTGTTTATGTGAAGTACCGCATACATGGTGAAATTCTTCTATTATTCCATTCTTTATTATTCTATTGGAATATCTTGTCGATTAATTTACTTTGACTGGTTCCGATTATTTATTATTCTGTGAAATATCCTCGCTCGTAAGTTTATCTGGGACTGGTTCCATTATTTATTATTCTGTTGGGAATAACATGTCTGTGCTGTCTCTATCGCATGCATGGTGAATCCTTCTGTTATTCCATTCTTTATTATTCTGTTGGAATAACCTGCCTGTGTGGATTACCACATGCATGGTGAATGATCCTTTGTATTCATTCCTTATTAAATTGTGGAAATGATCTGTATACGTGGATTACCACATGGCGGGTGAAAATACATTTGCAGTTTCATATATTCGTTATTATACTCAGTTGATTAAAGCTTTGGCTTCTATACTCCATGAAATTAGTGGAATATCCTTGATATTTACGCTTCATCAAGTATCTTTTCATGGAAATATTCTTCTGAGCATTCTTGAATTTTACTCTACAAAGAAGTATCATGTTGACAATTTGGACATTATTGAGTTCAGGATAGATTAACTTATAAATCTTTAAAATTTATTCTTGAACTTGTTTTATTGAATTATTATGTCATTGTCATGATGAGTTATGTTGGTTATTATTTGAAAACATGAAAGTTTCTTAGAAATCAGAAAGGGTTGAAAATCAGATTTTGGTAAAAATAGAACATGAAATTCAATTGACCATATCTCCTATTATATTTTGAATTTTTGAGTGTGGTCAAGTTCTAGAGTTAGATCTATGAGTTTTGTAGCATCTCCAAGTGGAATCACTGGAAAAGGTGTTGTAGATTTTTGTGTGGACTGATTTTAGCAAAGGAGTCAAAAGCTGAAAATTACCAAAATGCTACTGTCTAGATTTTTAGAAGGGCTATTTCGGCCACTTAATTTGTGAGAAAACTTTCGGCCTTTTGGGACATGAAAGTATATAGTATAAGGTACCTCCTGTCCAAAAATGAGCTCATTCCGACTTAAAATGAGCAAGTTATTACCATTTCAATATTTAGGTTTTTCCGACGAAAAATGCTATAACCAGAGTTCTATAACTCCGATGACCATAAAATTTAAACTGGAAGCTCATGTTAACATGTGTAAGATTCTGCCAATATTTGGGAATTTCTGGAGTTAAACTTGAGGTAGCTAATTTCTTAAGGAATTAATTAGAAATTGATTTTAAAAAAATAGTAAATGAATTTTAAAAATTCCGAGAAAAATATATGTTCATTATGGGACTATATTCTACTAAATCCCTGAAAGGAAATATTTTTGGGACTGATTTGGTATTTTTCATAAAAATGATTTAGTTACGAACATATGAGTTAAATATGTTATGTGAAGTAACAAAGTTGCAAAATAGGATTTTATGGCTTGGAAATCCTATATAAGGTATATGCATATTTTTGATGAGGGATTTAATCATTGGTGATAAAATCTTATGAGTATGACATTTTTGAATGATTAAATGTATTATTTGGTAAAATGTAAACAATTGAAATAAATTATTTATATGTTTAAGAAGTGATTAAAATATTGTTATAATATTAGATTATGAGTTTATTAAGTGATTGATAATATTTGGATAAATTTAAAGTCTTTAATATTTATCCTTGTTTTCGTTTGATTAATGCTTATATCATTGTCATCATTCTCATGTTTATATTATGTTGAAAGTCATCTTGGGCATGTAGTGCATAGATGGACTTGGTATGATTATGACCAGGGATTATTCGGTATAATCATGACCGTAATATTACAAATGATGTGAAAAAATTCCTCATTGGCCCGTAGTGCATTGATGGACAGTTTTTGGTATGATTATGGCTATGAATTCTCTTCGGCCAAGAGTGCAAAGATGAATTATTTTATGGCATGATCAGGACCGTTGATGAAAACACGATTATCTTTGGCCCGTAGTGCATAGATAATTCGTGGTCGTGATCTTAACTAATATCCGTGGCCTGTAGTGCAGGGATGATTCGATGATGTGGATTAATTATTGAGCTGAGTCTCAGCAATGAAATATTAATTCATGGATGTGATTTAATGAATATCCTCGGCGTAGTGCGAGGATGATTCGATGATGTGGTTTATTTATTAAGTTGGTCTCGGCATTATTGGTTTTATGATTTGTATATCTTTGGCTCAGTAGTGCAAAGATGGATCATTGTTATTAGTTTTATAGCTTGTATATCTTTGACTTCGTAGTGCAAAGATGGACTGTTGGTTATTAGTTTTACAGTTGTATATCTTTGGCCTGTAGTGCAAAGATGAACTGTTTGTTATTGGTTATATAGTTGTATATCTTTGACCGTAGTGCAAAGATGAATTTATGAGTATGATTATGAGTAAGAATTGTGATTTGGTATAACCATGATTTTTGATGTTTCAGGTGAAGATAGATGAAAATTATCTTCGTCCTAGGTGCGAAAAGGAAATTCAGAATCACAATTATGATTATGAGTTATTCATATAATGGTGGACAGGAATTGTTAATTGATGTTACAGGGATAAAATATTATTGGTGGACTTTTAACATGGAGAAGATAATAGACCTGATGGTCTATTTGACTCTTTTAATGAATTGCTTGTTCCACTGCAACTATGGTTGAAAAGTTTTATCATCTACCATATGTTCTAAATCTCAGATTTATTATTGACAAAACCTATTGATATTTAAATTATCTTTAGTTATGATATTCTTTACTGGGCTAGTTGTGCTCACCCTTTTGCTTCACAATTCCTTTCAGGTAAGAAGAGTGTAAAATTGGGTCGAATGCGGGGATAACAGAAAATAGTGTGATGGTCCGAGATCGTCGAAGTTTCTCAATACATTATAAAACGATACGACATGCAACAGATAATTGTATTGAGGACCTAAGATGTGTGTGTCGTATTTTATACGTCACTTAATAATTAATTTTGGTGAACAACAATAGGGTGATGAGAACCCAACTTTGAAAGCGTCAAAAGTGCACTTCATTAGAATGAATATGATAGTAATCTTCTCGTTCTTCTTTGGGGTCTTAAAATATTTGCTGTTGTATTTTATATGGCATTATAACAATTTGAGTTGGATACTGTCTATGAGACAATATTGTATTAAAACTCATGACTTATCTGTTTGTCAGTATCGCATTTACGGCGACAACAAAGCGATTGTATAAATGAAGTTTGTATTTGATATTTAAAGTGTGATATCTGGCGACTCAGAATGGGTCGTGTGGACCTATTTTGGGGGCGTTACAGTTAACTAATAAATTAGAATGGCTTAGTGGTAGCTTAATGGCCCAATAACCTATAGGTCTTAGGTTCGAAACCTAATTGTGATATTTTTGCTTCTTATGTTATATTTTTTGTGTATTAGATAAATTCTATTATCATCTATATATATACCCATCTTAAATCTCCACATTAAACTAAATATATATAAAGTAACTATAAATATTTTAATATATATATATATATATATTTATAAATTTATCTCTAAATATTCATATCTAAATTTTATATTTTATATTTTATATTTATATTTGTTTACATATATATATATATATATATTTATATATAAAACTATTCATAGTTACTTTATATATATTTAGTTTAATGTTGAGATTTGTTTAGTATTTTATTTAGTTTGATAAGAAATTTGTAAATATATATATATATATATATACACACACACACACACATACATACATACATACATATATCATATGTAGACGGGCTGACGTGCCAAATATTAAACTTTATCCCAAAAAATATGTTGATGCACAGATTCGAACTCAAGACCTCCAGTTTGGAATATTGATCCAATAACCACCTGAGCACCTGGGCCTAGTTGCTATTCGTACTATTATTATTTTGACTGTTATTGTTATTGTTATTGTTGTTATTATTATTATTATTATTATTATTATTATTATTATTATTATTATTATTATTATTATTATTATTATTGTTATTGTTATTGTTATTATTATTATTATTATTAGTACTATTATTATTATTATCTTAATTTAAGGCAACATTTAAATAGTCGTTGCAAAAAGTTGTATAAAATATGCAACGAAAATAAAAATTATTGCCAATGAATGTGGTCCATATTAGGCAACGAAATATAGCAACAAAAAAACTTTCGTTGCCCACGATGAGGAGAAATCAAGTGGTTAGAAATTTTGCAACAAATTTCTAATGAATTTTATTTCCAAATTTTGCAACTACTTATGAATTGCGTTGCAAAAAATGAAAGCCTGACACAATCTGCAACGAAGGACAAGTTTCGTTGCTAAACATACACTTTTAGCAACGACTTATAAAGTCGTTGCCTGAAAAATCGTTGCTAAAGCCCCATTTTTAGCAAAAAAAAAACTTTCGTTGCCCACGATGACGAAAAAGCAAGTGGTCAAAAATTTTGCAACAAATTTCTAACGATTTTTTTTCCCGCCAATGAATTAGCAACGAAATTTTGCAACGACTTATGAATTTCGTTGCAAAAAGTGAAAGTCTAACACAATCTGCAACGAAGGACAAATTTCGTTGCTAACCATATACTTTTAGCAACAACTTATAAAGTCGTTGCTTGAAAAATCGTTGCTAAAGGCCCATTTTTTTGTAGTGAAGTACTATTCATAAAGTACTATTCATGAAGTACTATTCACGAGTACTATTCATAAAGTACTATTCACAGGGTACTATTCTTGAAGTACTATTCACGGGGTACTATTCACCCGGAGTACTATTCATGACAAAACTTGATTTTTTCGGTCCAAATCATTTTTGATACAATATCATTCTTGAATTTACCTCCACAAAACAGCATCATGTTGGCAATTTGAACATTATTGAATTCTGAATAAATTAAATTATAAATCTTTAAAAATTTATTCTTTGTTTCTTTTAATTGAATTCTTATATCATTGTCATCATCCTCATGCTTATATTATTATGAAAGTCATCTTTGGCTTACGTGCATAGATGGACTGTTGATTGGTATGATTATGACCAGAGATCATTCGGTATAATCATGACCCGTAATGTAACAAATGATGTGGTAAAAGTCCTCATTGGCCTATAGTTCATTGATGGATAGTTGTTGGTATGATTATGACTAGGGATTATTCGGTATAATCATGACCATTGATGATTACATGAATATCCTTGGTCGTGGTGCAAGGATGATTCGATGATGTGGTTTATTTATTAAGCTGAGTCTTAGCGATAAAGTTGATGAAAAACTTTTTAAATCATAGAAGATAGTAGATATCATGCTCTACTTGACTCTTCTAATGGATTACTTGTTCCGCTGCAGTTAAACTTTTTGTCTATTATATTCTATCAGTTTAACACTGTTAAAGGCTAACGATAAATTATTCTGCATTATCTTAGTCATAATATTTCTTACTAGGCTAGTTGAGCTCACCCTTTACTTTCATTGTTCTCTTCAGGAAATGAGAATATAGTTGAGACTAGTCGGAGAACAGAGTGACGGTCTAGATGATAGCATTAGTAGTCCTCACTATTCTGTTAAATATATAGTGTGATAATAAATGTAATGAGGACTCCATTGAGTGTGGATATTGTGTAGATGACAATATTCGTTTTAAAACTCTCAGATTATGTTTTGTCGTATTTTACACGACAATTGTATAATTAAGTTATATTTAAATTTTGTACCATGTATTTGGCGACTCAAGATGGGTGATGTATACTTATTTTGGGGGCGTCACACCCTCTGCCCCATGCCTGGATCCGCCACTGTGTCCGTTAACGAGAGGGGCACAGTTGACCTTAAATTCGTAACGTTAAGTGTACTTTTGGAAAAAATAAAATTCAGGGTGGAAGTGAAATTTCGAAAAAAATATCAGGGGTATTTTTGGACCTTTACCCTATTAATTTATTCTAGTTGTCATCATTTTTCCTAACTCTGTCAATATCTACCCTTTTTAAAAAGATAAATTATTGGAATTAACTCATACTTTTATGGGCCCAATGAATGGGAACTATGACAGGGTAGGAGCTAGGATTTCTAGTGACTATAAAAGTATTGTTTGGTGTGTGTATCATGTAGAGTGTGTGAAACTACTAAATAAATACATAAGACAAGCATGACTAGTATGTAAATTTGTGTATTCTTTTACTTTTTTGTTCTTTAATTTATATGTGATTGCTTGTGATATCCAATCTTAAATCTACTACAAATTAATCCAAAGAAATTTGTAATTAAGTTAAAATCTTTATAGCTATGGGCATTCTAAAAATGTGATTTTTGAAGTTAATCGATTGGCATTTGGCAATCTTAGAATAGAAGATACAGTAGAATCTCTATAAATTAATACTTGATAAATTAATAATCTCTCTAAAATAATATTTTTTCCCAGTCCTAATTTGGGTTAATGGGATAAATTAATAATTTTGATAAAATAATAAAAAAATAATTTTTAAAAAGACCCTTATAATATGTAAGGGTGTAAACGAGTCGAACCGGAGCGAACAGAGAGTTACTCGAATTCGTCTCGAAATGATAAATTTGTACTCGAATTCGAATTATATTTGAAAATTCTTACTCAGATTCGACTCGACTCGAATATTTGTTACTCGAATTCGATCCGACTCGACTCGAATATTTACTCAAACTACTCGTGAGCTTCAAATTCAAGCTCGAATTCGAATCTCCACATAATAACTAGTTTTATAATAAATATAATTATAAATTGAATTTGTTATTTTACTTAAAAATGAGAAATATATTTATTATTACACTTTACAAATATAAAATCACAATTAAAATTAAAAACAAAACAAAATAATAACTAATTATCCTAATTTGATTTAAATTTGTATATATTATAAGAGAATGTATCGAACATATAATCGAATATGTATTAACTGAGTATACATCGAATCACAATAAAAAATTCGAGTAGTTTGAATCTTAAACGAGTCGAGTATAACTTTGTTCAGATTCTACTCATATTTATATTCAAACTATTTTTAATGCTCAGATTTGGATCATATTATTAACGAATCCAGTCTCACTCGTATTTTTTCGAAGTTAGTAGAATCGAATCGAGCTCAATCGTGTTGGCTCGTTTACAACCTTAAATATATGGTCCCATCAAAATCATAAATTAATAATTCTTTTAAATTACAAATATATATAGGGTAATCTTGTAAAATATGATTCTATTCTCGTTTGTTTTGTCTTGAAATTCAATAAATCTAATTGAATTTCATCCTTACTTTTTCTCATTGCGTCCAAAAGTTCAGGTGTTGCATTCTCGAATTGTAATAAAAACTTATGAAGAGTTGTTGACGCTATGAGTACTGCTTCCTTTCGCGATATTGGCTCCAAAAGTATTGTATCATCCTCACAAGTATGATACATTAATTTAATAAGTATGATACATTACATCAAAAAAAGTATGATATAAACATCAATAAAATGTAATAATTTTAATGTAATTAAATTTATGTTCACTGAATAGAAAAACACTTTTTAAATTAATAAATTATTAATTTATCGATTAAATAATAACTCTCTAAATTAATAAAATTTTCTAGTTCCAACAGTATTAATTTATAGAGGTTATACTGTATACTGATTTTTTTAATATATATATTTGAGATTTATATATGGTAATTTTAGCTATGACCCATATATGTCATATGTGCATGAGAAAATGGAATATTAGAAGACCCCCGGCCTAGTGGAATTCCCAATATTAATTACTACGAACTACCTCCCGCTTTGAACGCTCTTCTTACATATTTTTCTTTGTTTTGAATCCGTCCACCATATTCTTGGCTTCCTGCAACTCAACCCTAATTGCAATTAATTAAAGAAATTAAGAGAGAGACTCTTGATTTTCAGCTACCCTAATTGCCAAGAAAAAGATATAGATATCTAGAAAGAGAAAAAAGAAAAAAAGAAAGGCATTTTGGGGCAAGAAGATTAGAATGGAGGAGCAAAGACAAGGAGATCTTAGGGTTCCTATTATCTTTGCCGTTTTCTGCCTATTTGTATTAGCCGGTGGTGTAATCCTTATCCTATACGTTTTCTCACCGGATTCCTCCGCGCCTTGGTATCCCATGGCTGCATTGGTTTTGATAGGCTCCCCATGGATCTTTTGGTTCATGACCTACATTTACACGTGCATTAAATCATGTTACCGTCGAGTTAGCCCCAATATCGATAACCGTCAGATATCCAAGAGAACGCCTCGTACCGCCAGCACCAACACCGCGATGAATCGGACAGCATCAAGCAATAAGCCCGAAGATCAATCGAGGGATGGCAATGAAGATCCACAGGTGCATTTTGGGGAGATGATTCTGCATGGTGGCCAAAATTCGGGACGAATTGGAGGAGAGTCGGGGTCGGTTGCCTCCTCGACGGAAATTGAAATGCCGTTAAACGTATCAGTCTCCTCTTGATGAATATATATATATATATATATATATATATGTATGTATGGTAAATCATGTTTTTGTTTCTTGGATTATGAATTTTGAGGCCAATATATTATTGGTTCATCTCCCTTTAATTAAATTGATGGATCATATACAATAAAATTGTTCTTCGAGAGGGTTGAAAATTAAGTGATGATAAAGAAGATGAGTGATGATTCAATGGCGTGTACACTAAAAAGGGGTAGATGATTTGAGAAGTGTAGAAGGTAGATGTTATGAAATCGGAAATGATGATTATATTATGCATGTGCTAGTATGAAACATTTGTATTCATTTGCTTAGCACAAAACAAAACAGAGAAATTTGTCCATTCAATGTTTTAGATTCCCCCCCCCCCCCCAGCTAATTCATTGTTTTTTGTATAAGAAAATATATTGTTTAGTTTTCAATAGGAACAAATTTTCTTTCCCAGTACAATATTTGTCTTTGTGGAGATCTTATTAATGTAGGTAGTAGGCTTGTTCCACGTTTCTACTATATTCTTATTAACAATAAACAATGACAAGTTCTTCATTAAATCTTTGGTAATTTTGGAGAAATAGCATGATCAATAGTACTAAGGTTAATTGGCTTAATTACTACCTTAGCTTCAAACCTTAAAGATTACGTACTCAAATTGCACATTGCACCATAGAGTTCGATTTTTATAATTAGGTCTGACAAAGTATGGTTATGGGTTGGTTTTGATTTATAAAATTTGGTTATAATTCTATTTAAGAACTAAAACCACATTACTTATTTTTAATATGGGTTGTGTGGGTTGAAATCATATATTTATGGGTCAAATATATGTCAACCCATATTTTAAATTTCAAGCTTACCATTATTATGGTCCAATTAAATAAATTATTTATAATATTTAATTTTATATTCCTTCACCTTTTATCTTTAATATTTTATACTTAATATTTTATGAATTCTTCCTCTCTAAAAATATGTATTCTCTCTAAAATTTTTAGATTTTCTCTCTAAATTTTTTGTAAACTTGTTTTTTTTATATATTTTTTCTCTCTAAAATTTTATAATCTCTCTCAAATTTTTAAATAATTTTTCTCCTCTTAATTTTTTATACACCCTCCCTCAATTTTTTATGCTCCTCTCTAAACTTTTTAAACTTGTAAAGTTCCTCTCTCTAATTTTTTTGTACACTAAATTTCTTTATATTTCAAATAACCATAGTACAGCTCTTGTCTTTGTTTGACGCCTTGATGTCCATATTTTATTTATTTAATATATTGATGTGGTATTCATTTGGAGCTGGGAAATTCTGTTTTTTTTTTTTAAAAATACTACTTATAGTAATGTATTCATTTTGCATTAACTGTTATACACGATTCTTTGCTTTAATAAATATAAGTTAATATAACTATTATTCCTTTTATTTGTTAATACTGCGTATAGCAATGCTATGGCCAGAAATTCCGTCAAGTGCTGCAAGGAGGAGAAACTGAGGAAGCAGCCAAAACATACTCATTGGGAAGGAGTGCTTATTAGGTTGGGTAAAGTTTAGATAACCATCTGGGGTTTGGACGCTTTTTTACTTAATCACTTGTAGTCAATAAAGCTACATTTAAACTCTCAATTTTTTGAGTTAAAGTGAATAAATGCTTTCTGTCTTAACTCCGTTACTTGAGTTGGCTAAAAACTTAATTACCCTCCATATATATATATATTGAAAACGACGATGATCCTACCAAAGAAACAGAGCGTGTATATATAGAAAAGACAGGGCTACTTAATTTAACATGTATGTAATCTGCTTCTGCTGTTGCTGTTGATGATTATTAGAGGAATTTGACTTTGCCCAACAACATAATTGCAATTGAATTAGTGAAAAAAAAAAAATTCTTTTTTTTTTTATGGTTTAACTGGAATGAGAGATTTCACAAACAGAGCTGCTTTACCCAGCTTGTGGCACTTGCAAAGGTGGTCCATGAAAATGATTTGGAGATGATGGTATTAATTGATGAACTCATTTGTTGTTAAACTTGCATTTCCCGCATTTACAGTATGAGAAAACAGATAACTACCAATAATCATTGCATGACGGTTTCCTTCTTTGAAAGTGTGGAACGAAAAGCGGTCTCTAACAATAATTTTCTGTCAAAAACTTTAAAAATGGCCTTTAGAGCTGTATGAAAATCCTCACAAGTTCTCAAGTTCTTCACTATCCTAATACAAGTCCCTGGCTCAGTACTCATCAGACCAAAGGCAACTGCTAGCTTCTCACTATGCCAAGCCACTGAATGCTCTTTCCAAGTCGCCATCATCCATTTAGAACCCCAAGAATAGTAACATCATTTGGTAGACTGGTAAGTGTCATCAACCAAAACAAAATCAGTCCACCCCACTAAAACAAAATTGAAAATTGAAAATTGGTAGACTGTCTCTGTCCATTTGGTAGACTGGTCAGTGTCCTCAAACAAATCACTAAAACAGAATTAAAATACTTACCAAGTAAACCGCATAATCAAAGCCAGTCTGTTCACCACCAATATTAATATTGGCCCCTTCTTTCCACCATTTTTTAGTCCACCCCACTCTCTCCCCTGAGTTCAGTCACAAATCTTTGAGCAAAACACTAAAAGCTAAAGCTGATTCAGATCAACATTTTTGGGTCTTCTTAGATTTGCACAAAAACTGAATTGATCCAATCATTTTTACACATTTGCATTACATCCTTGGTGGGTTTTGATCTTTGGGTAGTAAAGCTACAAGCTTTTGTGGGTCTTCTTAGATCTGTACAAGAACTGAATTGAATCGATTTTTCCCAAATTTGCAGTGCATGCTTGGGGGGTTTTGATTCTTGGTGGTAAAGCTACAAGCTTTGGTGCTTAAAAAAATGAGTATGTATGGGAGAGATCCAGGGGTGGGCCACTGGAAATTGCTGCAGATTCAGCTACAGATGAGTTGTGGATTAAAAACTCTTTAAAAGATGAGAAAAATTAATTGGGGATTGTGGTTTGAGGAGTGAGAAATGAGAGAGAGAGAGGACGCATGGTTTGAGGAGTGAGAAATGAGAGAGAGGGTTGTGGTTTGAGAAAGAAGAAGGGGGTATTTCGGATATTTATCAGTCTTTTTTGACTGTTATAGTCCCTTCTCACGCGCTTTTTAGCGTCGACATACACGCATCTGCTAAGTTGGATTGAAAAGGTGGCGTTTTCACTTCAACTCAAAAAGTCGAGTTTTTAAATGTAGCTTTTACTTGACTACTGGTGGATAAGTGGGAAAGCGTCTAAACCCCAAAAAACAAGACACCCCCAAAATAGGTATACATCACTCATTTTGAGTCGTCAATAACATGGTATAAAACAACTACAACTTTATTAATACAACATAAAAAGCGTGTGAGTTTAAATACAAATATTTCCATCTGACAATATTCACACCCAAATAAGTCCTCATTACAATTATTGGTACATTATTTTACAAAAATGGTGAGGACTACTAAAACAACTTTCTAGAACATTCATTCCATACCCCGACTAAGTACTCGCCTACATTCTCGCCTCCTAAGAAGAAAAATGGAATAAAAAGGAAAAGGGTGAGCTCAACTAGCCCAAAGAAAGAATATTATGACTAAGATAATATAGAACAAATTATCGTTAGTCTTCAACAGGAAAAAGCGATAAAATCTGATAGACAACAAGTTTCGAGATCAATATTTATAAGCGAAATAATAATTCATAGATGAGTTACGTAGAGAATGAAATCTACTATAATCTATGAATTTAAAAGTCCATCATCAATATTATATCCCTGTAACATCAATCAATATTCATCTTGAATCAAATATTCATCTTTGCTTCTACGGGCCAAAGATATTCATCATTAATCATGTTCATCTCAACACCGTACATCTTTTACTACGGGCAAAGATATTCATAATAAAATCAATCATCTTTGCACTACGTGCCAAAGATATTCAAATAATATCATCTTTTAGCACTCGAGGATGATGAGAAATATTTTAAAGAAAAGCGAATCGAGTGAAACAAAAAGAATAAATATTAAGGATTCAGTATTTCAAACAATTCGAGTTCAAAAATACTTCATAAATAATCATAATGAAGTAAAATTCAAGAATGATCAAAATATGGATACAATCAAAGCTAGTATCCATAATAGATATTTTGGACAAAATTGAAAATTTAATTTTTACGTGAATAATTCGTATTCGTGAATAAAGGTCAGATATCGTGAATAATGCCGTTATCGTGAATAAGTAACCCCCGACACTAAAAGACAAGAATTTCACAAGAAATATCTTACCAATATTCCGGCATAATGATATTAGAAGAAATAATATCATTTTTTTTTAAAAAAATAATATCACTTACCTCGAAAAGACAAGATTTACGATTGGAATATCGGATATAGTCTTTGAAGGAACTACGCACCATATAGCAACACTCAAAGTATCAAAATACTCACAAGAATAAACCGATAATATAGAGAGAAAGTGAGAGAAAACTTGAGTTTACGGTGTGATTTTCAATTCTAACCTAAGCACCTATTTATAGAAAAATGCTTGTAAACACCAAAGCGGTAAAATTTAATAAAATAATAATATAATTAACAAAATTCAAGCCCACCTTAGAAAACTGATCTCAGTTCATTTTGCACATGTTAGTGTAGCCTAAAAAACATTTTTCTTAATAAACATCATTAAAACTTCCAAAAATCAATTATTCTGGAACTTCAGAACTTCAATAATTCATAATAAATAGCCCTTTTATTAGAAAAATTCGAATCTTATGTCTTTTCCATAGGAAATTCCATTCTCTACAATTTTGTAAGTTTAAGTTTTTCCAATTTCCAAAGCGAAGTTGGAAAAAAATCCTGACAAGGCGATTTTACGGTATAATCCAATTTCAGTCGAGAAATGGGGTCCATGACATGTTTAACATGTTTTAAACATTTATTGTAACAAAATACTCTTCCTCCTCATTTATTCATATATCCCACATTCATTGTAAAAATATCACCATTATTATATTATTAAAATATAATAATATAATTAAATGAATTATTTTATCAGAAGAGATAAAATATCAATTTTCAACAATTGTCATATTAAAAATTTTCTCTATCTATATCCACATAAAATAGATATTTTTCTTATCATATAAATTAATAATTAATTATTCATAAATAATATTATAGAATCACAATATCGATGACCGGACGGTTCCTTCTAGGAAAGATGGGGCTTTCCAATAAGGATTTCTCCTTATTGGCGCGCAATTAGGTGACCAAACCTCTCCTTAGACATAACTTTCTAGACATTGCCAATAATGTTATCTAATAATATTATTCAAATAATATGAATTATTGATCTGATAATGAAAATACTTTGTAGTGACAATTATTGAAACAACAATAATATAAAATATCAACGTAGCAATTATTGAATCAATAAAATAAAATATTGAACAGTAACTACTGTAACAATTATTGAGTAGTGCCTTCTTACGTAAGAATCAATAATTGGTGCAATACTGGCGTCTACATCAGATTTTTAACCACCGGGGTATTCCAACAAGATAATTAGTAATAACTACTACCGTTATTTATAAACCACTTATACTTGCCGGTTTTTTTGTAAGACCCTAATTTTATGAAATAAAAGTATTCAATTTTTCTTATAATTATTATTTAGTAAATGGTTAAATTGATAAAAGTTTAAAGTTATGGGTGAAATATGCAAATTTTACAAAATACGCAAGTGGTTATAAAATATTTATTGTTGTCGGAGAATATTCGTTTGGTCGTGGAATGGAATATTCTTTTTGTCGAATATCGATTTGACGACGCAGCCTTGTATGTGGGCCCCATAACGAAAGCGATTGGATGAAGAAAACGACAAATATAAGTTGTTTATAAATGACGGCAGTAGTTATTACAAAGTATTCGTTAAAATACTACGGTGGTTAAAACACAAGAAGACACTACTCTGTATTGCACCAATTATTGATTCTTACGTAAGAAAGCACTACTCAATAATTGTTACGAATTATCGCTCAATATTATATTTTATCGATTCAATAATTGTTGCGTTGATATTTTATATTATTGTTGTTTTAATAATTGTCACTACACACAAGATTTTCCATTATCGAAGCAATAATTCATATTATCTGAATAATATTATTAGAAAACATTATTGACAAATGTCTAGAAAGTTACATACAAGGAGAGGTTTGGTCACCTAATTGCTGCCAAAGAAAGAGAAATCTTTATTGAAAGCCCTTTTTCCTGAACCTGCACGTCATTGTCATTATTGTGATTCGTAATATTATTTGTGAATAATTAATTATTGATTAATATGATAAGGAAAATATTCATTTTATGTGGATATAGATGGAGAAAATTTTTAAAGTGACAATTGTTGAAAATTAATATTTTATCTTTTTCGATAAAATAATTCATTTAAATATATTATTTTAATAATATATTAATAGTGATATTTTATAATGAATGCGATATGTGAGTATATGAGGAGGAAGAGAGTATTTTTGTGGCATTAAATGATTAACACATGTTTTGTGTGTTTGTGGACCCCATTTCTTGAATGAAATTTGATTATAAATAAAAATCGTCTGCTTGTGGATTTTGGCCAATTTCATTAGAATTTGGAAAACCTTTCTTCTGCAAAGTTGTAGAGAATTGAATTTCCTATAAATATTCACGAGATTCGAATTTTCGGACAAAAGAGCTATTTATTATGAATTATTGAAGTTCCGAAGTTCCGAAATAATTATTTTTCATAAGTTTTAAATTTGTTTTAAAAGAAAAACGTTTTTAACAAGGTAGGTGTGCCCACTAGCATGGAAAAAGAGCTGAGATCAGATTGTCCAAGGTGTGCGTGAAGATTATATATATATTAATATATTAATAAATTTTCTACTTTGGTGTTCTAAGCATTTTCCTATAAATAGAGTGCTTAGGTTAGAATTGAAAATCACACCAGAAATTGAAGTTTTCTCTCTCTATATTATCGAGCGTATTTTTGTGAGTATTTTGAGTATACTTTGAGTATTGCTATACTATGCAAGTTCGCTCATTCGGTAATATCCCACATTCCAAAGATCTTCTTTTTTGAGGTAAGGGATAATAAAGGATTTTTAAGGGTGATTATGTTTTTTCAGTTTTGTATTTTTACGGACCTTCAAAATTTTGGAAAAATTTGAAATGATATTTTGATGAGTTTTGTAGATTGTGTCCAAAATGGCGATTTTTGGATGTATAGATTAGGAGTTATGGATTTTATGAGAAAAAGCTATTTTAAAAGTAATCGCTATAACTCCTTGTGGTTAACTCCAAAATTGATGAAATTTTTATTGGGAGTACATCTATATAATATCAGTATACTGTATTAATTTCAGAATTTTTGGATAAAATTATAATTTATGATAAATGTTTAAATATTCTATGGTTTTGGCCATATGAAAAATAGTAAATGAATTTTAAAATTTCGAGAAAAATATATGTTCAATATGGGACTATGTTATGCTAAATCTCAGAAAAGAAATATTTTTTTGAACTGATTTGGTATTTTTCATGAAAATGTTCTAGTTATGAGTAAATGAATTAAATATGTTATGTGAAGTAAGAAAATTGGAAAATATGATTTATTGGCTTGAGAATCATATATGAGGTATATCAGATTTTTATGAGGGTTTTGGTTAATGATGATGAAATCTTATGAGTTTGGCATTTTTAGATGATTAAATGCATTAATTATTAAAGTGTAAATAATTGGATTAAATTATTTATAAGTTTAAGAAATGATTAAAATATTATTATAATATTAATAATATTAGATTATGAGATTTCTAAGTGATTTATAACATTTGGATTAAGGTGTTATAAATATGGATATGAATTTTATTATGAAACTTTATCTTTTCGTGTATAGGGTTACTTACGCACGATATCACGATACTTATGTCATTTAATCGGGGAGTCTATTCACGACAAATTGGTTTTCTTCTCGACCAAATTATCGTTGATTTATGAATCTTACTCTTGAAATTAAAACCATGTTTTGATTATATTGTTTTTATATAACATTCTTATAACCCTAATGATGATATTTCTCTTTGACTTGAGTGTAAAGATGGGTAGATTATTGGTATGATCGTGACCATAGGTTCTCTTTGGCCAGTAGTGCAAAAGTTGAATTGTTGAATGGTATGATCATGACCATTGAATTTACAATTGAATATTTTTAGCTTAAGTGCAAAGGTGAATTGATCAACATGGTTATAATTATTGTTATATAACTTCTGAAATGATTATGTATTTCTTTGATATATGAATATCTTTGGCTCGTAGTGCAAAGATGACTTGTTGATGAATATCTTAGCCTGTAGTGCAAAGATGAATTATTGATGAATATCTTTGGCTCGTAATGCAAAGATGACCTGTTGATGAATATCTTTAGCCTGTAGTGCAAAGATGAACTGTTGATGAATATCTTTTGTGATGCCCCCAAAATAGGTATACATCACCCATTCTGAGTTATCAATACATGGTACAGAAACAACTACAACTTTATTATTACAACAGTAAAACTGTGAGTTTGAATACAAATATTATCTTCTAGACAATATCTATACTCAAATAAATCCTCATCACATTTATTGATACATTATTTTACAAAAATGGTGAGGACTACTAAACAACTCTCTCTAGAACCTTCATTCCATACCCCAGGCTACTGCACTTTCGCTATATTCTCGCCTCCTCGAGAAGAAAAAAATGGAACAAAAAGGAAAAGGGTGAGCTCAACTAGCCCAAGAAGAATATTATGACTAAGATAATATACAAAAAATTATCGTTAGTCTTCAACAGGGAAAAATCTAATAGAATACAATAGACAACAAATTTTAAATCAATATTCGCAATGAAATAATAATTCATTAGAAGAGTTAAGTAGAGAATGCAAACTACTATCTTCTATGTATGAATTTAAAAGTTCATCGCTCATCTTTTATCTCTCAGAACATCAATCAATATACATCCGAATCAAATATTCATCTTTTACACTCTGGCCAAAGATATTCATCGGGTTTAATCGTATCTTGGGTTTCAAACCTCTAAGAAACATCCGTCATCATACGCTCCTCATTCTCCACCAAATGAGGTGCAAACTCGGATAACTCTGCAAACTTTGCCTCGTCATCGAGACACCGTCATTTGTTTTGTTCCAATCGATGAACTCCACTTCCTTCATATGATGAACACTTTCGGAAAGTATTTGTCATTAAATAATTTCAAACGCGTCTCCCAAGACATCTTTGAGTCTTGGTTGGATGGAGTACGATTCACGATTCTCCCACCAAGATCCGCCTCGCCACTTTAACATAAAGGTGGCGAATGGAACCTTCTGTTCCTCTGTGCATCCCAAGACATCGAATATCTTGATAATTTGCTTGACCCATGTTTCCGCCATGATCGGATCTCGCTTTCCCTTAAATTCTCGTGGTCCCAACTCTTTGAATTTCTTGTCAGACAACCCGTGAATTGCTATCATTTCCACCAGATTTTGAACACGAGTTTCCTCGTCGATTTTGCATGAATCGCAAAAACTTCTAAACATCCCCTCGTTCATCATCTCGCTCGGTGGTGTTGTTCACGGAGGAACATTGCCACTGTTGCACGCTCTCCTCGTTGGTGAGTACAAAGCGTCTCCACGGTCTCATTTCCATTGTTAATATTCTCGATCGACATTCTCAAATCACCGCCATAAAACAAGGGTTAATTAAGGAAATCAATATATCACATAATATCCCTATATATCGACCAACTAACAAATAAGCTTAGGTAGGACACACTAGCGAAGGATTTACTCGTCTCTCCCTCCTAGTTCTATTCCCCGATCTCCACCGGAGATCATATCCCTAAGCTCGATACCAACCGCACGCCCCCAAAATAGGTATACATCACCCATTCTCGAGTTGTCAATACATGGTACGTAAACAACTACAACTTTATTATTACAACAAGAAAGCGTGAGTTTGAATACAAATATTATCTTCTAGACAATATCTATACTCAAATAAATCCTCATCACATTTATTGATACATTATTTTACAAAAATGGTGAGGACTACTAAACAACTCTCTTTAGAACCTTCATTCCATACCCCGACTAAGTACTCGCTATATTCTCGCCTCCCGAGAAGAAAAAATGGAACAAAAAGGAAAAGGGTGAGCTCAACTAGCCCAGTAAAGAATATTATGACTAAGATAATATACAAAAAATTATCGTTAGTCTTCAACAGGGAAAAAATCTAATAGAATACAATAGACAACAAATTTTAAATCAATATTCGTAGCGGAAATAATAATTCATTAGAAGAGTTAAGTAGAGAATGCAAACTACTATCTTCTATGTATGAATTTAAAAGTTCATCGCTCATCTTTTATCCCCAGTAACATCAATCAATATACATCCGAATCAAATATTCATCTTTGCACTACAGCCCAAGATATTCAATAATTTTCATGTTCATCTAAACACCTGTTCATCTTTGCACTACGGGCCAAAGATATTCTTCAGAAATCATTCATCTTTGCACTACAGGCCAAAGATATTCAATAATATCATCATTTAAGACTGAGGATGATGAAAAATATTTTTAAAGAAACGAATCCAGTTAAACAAAATGACAAGGATTAAGGATTAAGGATTCGTACTTTGTTTTATCCATGTCCAAAAATACCTCAAAAATAATCATAGTGGTGTAAAATTCAAGAATGAACAAAACATGGATACAATCAAAGCTAGTATCCACAATAGATATTTTAGATTTAAAAGGAAAATTTTCATTTTTCGATGAATAGTGCCGTGATTCAATGAATAATCATCAGATATCGTGAATAGTGCCAATAAGATATCGTGAATAGTAACTCTTGACACCAAAAGTTCCAAATTTGATAAAAACTTCAGATCAATATTTCAAAGATAATGATATTGAAGAAATAATATCATTCTGAAAAATAATAATATTCCTTACCTCGAAAGATTAGTACTTCTAAATTTGAAACCCGGATATAGTCTTTGAAGGAACTTACTTACCGCCTAACAATACTCAAAGTATACTCACAAAGAATACGCACAATATATCGAGAGAAAATAGAGAGAAACTTGGGTTTACGGTGTGTTTTCAATTCTAACCTAAGCACCTTATTTATAGGAAAATGCTTAGAAACACCAAAGTAAAAATTGAATATAATATTAATATATTTTTCACATTTTCTTTAGCCCACCTTAGACAACTGATCTCAGCCCATTTGAATCACACGTGAGGCCAACTTAGTTGCAAAAAAACATTTTTCTCAAAATAATTAACTAAAACTCCCAAAAATTAATTATTTCTAACTTGAACTTCAATAATTCATAATAAATAGCCCTTTTATCAAAAAATTCAAATCTCACGAGTTTTTATAGGAAATTCAATTCTCTACAACTTTGCGTAAGAAAGTTTTTCAAATTCCAAATGTAAATTGACCAAATCCACAAACCAAGGCGATTTACAAAGCTATAATCAAATTTCAAATCAATAAATGGGGTCCACCGACATGTTTAACATGTTTTAAATATTTATTGCAACAAAAATACTCTTCCTCCTCAGATATACTCATATATCCCACATTCGTTGTAAAAATATCACCATTATTATATTATTATAATATAATAATATATTTAAATAAATTATTTTATCGTAAAAGATAAAATTTCAATTTTCAACAATTATCACATTAAAATTTTCTCCATCTATATCCACATAAAATCAATATTTTTCTTATCATATGAATCAATAATTAATTATTCACAAATAATATTACAAAATCACAATATCGACAACCGTGCGCTTCAGGAAGAGGAGGCTTTCCAATAAGAATTTCTCCTTCTTGCGCCAAGCAATTAGGTGACCAAAACTCTCCTTAGATGTAACTTTCTAGACATTGCCAATAATGTTATCTACTAATATTATTCAGATAATATGAATTATTGCTTCGATAATGAAAAATACCGTGTAAACGACAATTATTGAAACAACAACAATATAAAATATCAACGCAGCAATTATTATTAAATCAATAAAATATCGCGATAAAGAATTATCGTAACCATTATTGAAAAGTGCCTTCTTACGTAAGAATCAATAATTGGTGCAATACCGTGTCTTACCGTGTTTTAACCAATTGAGTATTTTAACAAGATTAATCTGTGAATAACTACGCCTGTTATTTTTAACCAACTTATATTTGTCGTTTTCTTCATCCAATCGCTTTCACATGGGGTCCACACATGGTCGCTCTGGCCAGCATTTAATATTCCCCGACAAGTCATTTAATATTCCACGACCAAACTAATATTCCCGACAACAATGAATATTTTATAACCACTTGCTTATTTTGAAATATTTGCATGATTTTACCCATAACTATCCACATTAATCAAATCAACCCTTACTATTTCAAAATAGAAAATTAAATTTCATTAATAATAAGTTGGGGTCTTACAACCTCCCTCCTTATGAAATTTTCGTCCTCGAAATCGACGACGACGACTGTGTTTTCAAAAGGTGAGGATACCTCGCTTTCATTTTCGCTTTCCAATTCCCGTGTCATTTCCTCTATAAGCATGATTCCTCCACAAAACTTTAACTTGTGGTATGACCTTTTCATGCGCATAGGACATGCTCCTTCCTATCCAAGATCTTGACAGTACCTCCTCATCACGTTAAGTCTTCTACTATCTCGTCCTGCTTCTAACTCTATAACGTGGTTCGGATCTTTCACATATTTACGAAGCACGATATATGAAACACATTATGAACACGAGACATACTTTCGAGGTAACGCGAGTCTATAGGCTACATTTCCTACTCGGTCAAGAATTTGAAATGGACCAATAAATCGTGGATTGAGCTTTCCTCTCTTCCCAAATCTTGTAACTCCATTCCATGGAGCAACTCGCAACAATACATGATCCCTATACTAAATTCCACGTCCTTTCGATGAAGATCCGCATAACTCTTTTGTCGATCTTGTGCCGCTTTGTATACGTTGTCGAATCATTTGGATCTTTTCGTGAGTCATACGTCGTATTAACTCGGGTCCCAACAATGTTGCTTCACCCACCTCATCCCAACATATTGAGAACGATATTTTCGTCCATATAATGCTTCAAATGGAGCTACACTTATACTACTTGCGATAATTGTTGTTGTAGGAGAATTCCACCAATGGTAAATACTTATCCCAACCGCCTTTGAAGTCTAGGACACAGAGTCTTAATAAATCTTCAAGAGTTTGAATAGTCCTTTCGATTGTCCGTCCGCTTTGAGGATGGTATGCGCGAATCAATCGTAAACCGCGCCCATAGCTTTTTGCAAGCTAACCCAAAATCTTGAAGTGAATCTTGGGTCACGATCCAAACTATGGATACAGGCATGCTATGCAACCTCACAATCTCATTCACGCATATACTAGCAAGACGTTCAAGTAAATAAGTCTCCCAGATCGGCAAGAAATGAGCGCACTTGGTTAATCTATCAACAATAACCCAAATAGCATTGATGCCTCGAGAAACCGTAGGGAAGACCCGTAACGAAATCCATGGTAATGTGTTCCCACTTCCATTTCGAATCTCAAGTGGTTGTAACGGACCCTTAGGTACCGGATGCTCCGCTTTACACGCCGACAAGTTAAACACATCGAGATAAACTTTGCAATCTCTCTCTCATATTGTTCCACCAAAATGTATGTCAAGATCACGATACATTTTAGTACTTCCGTGATGGATTGCAAATGGTGTATTGTTCGCCTCCATCATAATCTTGTACTTCAAATCGAGTCGTTAGAACACAAAGTCTAGAGTGGACTCAAGTATTCCTTCTTCATCAATTCTCGCCCTAATAGCTCCTTCTTGTATTTCTTCTTCATACGCATCGCCTCCTGCCCGGTGGCTTGAGCAACCTTAACTTTTTCTATTAAAGTTGGCTCTATCGTATACTTGACATCATCGCACTTTTCGTTCTGCATATGATCTTCTACTCAACGCGTCACCACCACGCTCGCTTTTCCAAGATGGTATTGAATAGTGTGGTCGTAGTCTTTCAATAGCTCGAGCCAACGTTAACTGCCAGCATGTTGAGTTCTTTTTTGAGTGAAGAAATATTTAAGGCTTTTATGGTCCGAATATATCTCCACTTTCTCCCCATATAGATAGTGCCTCCATATCTTTAAGCGAAAAACGCATCACACTAACTCTAGATCATGAGTAGGATAATTCCTCTCATACTCTTTTTAAGTTGTCGCGAGGCATAGGCTATGACTTTCCCACGCTGCATGAGAACACATCCTAACCCTTTGCACCAAGCATCACGTAGATAACAAATCCATCCGAACCGGATGGTATTGTTAGAAACAGTCTTAAAAATAAGTCTCCTCTTAAGCTCTTGGAAACTCTTCTCGCATTCTTCGCTCCAAACGAATTTTGTATCCTTCCGAGTTAGTTTGGGTTAATGGAGTAGCGATTCGAGAAAATCCTTCCACAATCTCCGATAATAACCACTAAGCCCAAAAACTACGTGACTTGATCACCAATCGACTTCGATTGCTGCTCTAACTTTGTATTGCTTCAATCTTCACGGATCAACAGATACTCCATGTTTCGACACCACGCGCCCAAGGAATACTACTTCCTCAAGCCGAACTCGCATTTATTCAATTTGGCATATAGTTTGTTTTACGAAGCCTTTAGAGTACCAAATTTTAAATGGTGCTCATGATCTTCACGACTTTTGGAATATACGAGGATGTCATCAATAAAACAACAACGAATCGATCCAAATATTCCTTGAATACTCGGCTCATCATATCCATGAAAGTCGCAGGAGCATTAGTCAATCCGAAAGACATGACTAAGAATTCATAATGCCCGTCATCGAGTTCTAAAGGCGCCTTTTGAATATCCTCGCCTAATCTTCACCGATGATATCCGTAATCTAAGATCGATTTTTGAAAAGAATTGTGCCCCTTGCAACTAGTCAAACAAGTCATCAATACGAGGTAGAGGATACCTATTCTTGATGGTGACATGGTTCAATTCCCGATAGTCAATACAAAAAGTCGCATACTCCCGCCTTTCTTCTTTACTTAATAAAACAGAGCACCCCAAGGAGATGTACTAGATCGAATGAAACCGATGTCCAACAATTCACGTAGTTGGACCTTTAACTCCCCGAAGTTCAATAGAGCCATTCGATATGGGGTTTTAGAAATGGGCTTTGTACCAAAGTTCAAGATCAATAAAGAATTCAACTTCATGTTCGGGGTAGACCGGAAGTTCTTCGAAAATATATGTCGAAAGTCAATAACAACAGAATATTATTCAAATTTGACGTGTCTTTATTCAAATCCATAACATGGGCTAAGAAAGCTTGACATCCGCTTTTTCAATAAACGAATAGCTTTATGATTAGATATGACAAAGGATTGATTTTAATGGTTTAGTTGCTTGAATTGCATAAACAAAGTTGGTTAGGAATATGAAAACTAACAACCTTACGAAAACAATCAATTTTGGCATGATGAGTAGTTAACCAATCAATCCCTAAAATCACATCAAAAGCAAGTATCTTTAAAGAGATAAGGTCAATGTAATGTGATGGTGCCAACTTGGATTAAACAAGATTTATAAACAAAGGATGTGATGAAAGTTTCTCCTAACGGAGTTTCCACAGATAGGTCAAAGTCTAATTTCTCCCGAGTCAAGTTTAAACGTTGAGCACAAGCGGAGAGAGATAAATGAATGGGTAAAGACTTATCATTAGTAAGGTATAAACTTCGCAAGAATTTATAAATAGCTTACCCGTGATCACCTCGTTTGGGTTCTCGATTTTGACCACCACAACAAACGCTTCTTCCTAATCGTTGACTTTGACTTTTCGGGACAATTTTTTGAGTCACCGTCCCCCAATGAACTAGGTTTCACTACCGCATAATCTCGAGCGATATGTCCTTCCTTCCTTTCCACAATTATAAGCATACCTTGAACTGTTGTGGGCGCTTTGACCGATATGTCCTCTTTCCGCATTTATAAGATACGACCGGTGGTCGTTTCTCCTCCCTTAGAACCAGCTTCTTTGCCAAGACTGCTGCCTTCACATGGTCGTTGTTAAATCTCCTTTTAAAATCTCCTCCCGACTCGCTTCTTCTATTTTCATGGCCATGATTACCACCAGAGTGGTTACCATTTTGTCCGTCTGCTTTTCTCCTCATTGGGTTATCATTATTCTGCTGATCGCTATCTCTGCACGATCGATCCTCGGTTATGGTCCCCGGTTGAACATACTCGTTATCTCACTCTAACAATTGAGCCCCTTAACAACATCCGAATAGAGAGAAAATTTATGAGAAATGAGATATTGTCGACGCCGGGTTTCAAACCTCTAAGAAACATCCGCGTCATACGCTCCTCATTCTCCACCAAATGAGGTGCAAACCTCGATAACTCGCAAACTTTGCCTCGCATCGAGACACCGCCATGTTGTTTTGTTCCAATCGATGAACTCCACTTCCTTCATATGATGAACACTTTCGTGAAAGTATTTGTCATTAAATAATTTCAAACGCCTCCCAAGACATGCCGAAAAGTACCGATGGACGTACGATTCACGACTCCCACCAAGAGTCCGCCTCGCCACTTTTAACATAAAGGTGGCGAATGGAACCTTCTGTTCCTCAGTGCATCCCAAGACATCGAATATCTTGATAATTTGTTTGACCCATGTTTCCGCCATGATCGGATCTCGCTTTCCTTAAATTCGTGGTCCCAACTTTTTGAATTTTGGGTTGTGACAACCCGTGAATTGCTATCATTTCCTCCTCAGATTTTGAACACGAAGTTTCTCGTCTCGATTTTGCATGAACTGCAAAAACTTCTAAACATCCCTCGCTCATCATCTCGCCAAGTGGTGTTGTTCACAGAGGAACATTGCCACTGTTGCACGCTCTCCTCGTTGGTGAGTACAAAGGCCTCCACTGGTCTCATTTCCATTGTTAATATTCTCACGACATTCTCAAATACTTGTCATAAAACAAGGGTTAATTAAGGAAATCAATATATCACATAATATCCCTATATACTCGACCAACTAACAAATAAGCTTTAGGTAGGACACACTAGCTAAGGATTTACTCGCCTCTCCCCTCCTAGTTCTATTCCCCGATCTCCACCGTAGAGATCATATCCCTAAGCTCGATACCAACCGCGACGCCCCCAAAATAGGTATACATCACCCATTCGAGTTGTCAATACATGGTACGTAAACAACTACAACTTTATTATTACAACAAGAAATCTGTGAGTTTGAATACAAATATTATCTTCTAGACAATATCTATACTCAAATAAATCCTCATCACATTTATTGATACATTATTTTACAAAATGGTGAGGACTACTAAACAACTCTCTTTAGAACCTTCATTCCATACCCCACTTGTACTCGCTTATATTCTCGCCTCCGAGAGAAGAAAAATGGAACAAAAAGGAAAAGGGTGAGCTCAACTAGCCCAAGAAAAGAATATTATGACTAAGATAATATACAAAAATTATCGTTAGTCTTCAACAGGAAAAAATCTAATAGAATACAATAGACAACAAATTTTAAATCAATATTCGTAATGAAATAATAATTCATTAGAAGAGTTAAGTAGAGAATGCAAACTACTATCTTCTATGTATGAATTTAAAAGTTCATCGCTCATCTTTTATCCCCGTAACATCAATCAATATACATCTGAATCAAATATTCATCTTTGCACTACTGTGCCAAAGATATTCATCACCGGTCATGTTCATCTAAACACTTGTTCATCTTTGCACTACGGGCCAAAGATATTCTTCAGAATCATTCATCTTTGCACTACAGTGCCAAAGATATTCAATAATATCATCATTTAAGACCGAGGATGATGAAAAATATTTTTAAAGAAACGAATCCAAAGTTAAACAAAATGACAAGGATTAAGGATTAAGGATTCGTATTTGTTTTATCCATGTCCAAAATACCTCAAAAATAATCATAGTGGTGTAAAATTCAAGAATGAACAAAACATGGATACAATCAAAGCTAGTATCCACAATAGATATTTTAGGCGAAAAGGAAAATTTTCATTTTTTGATGAATAGTGCCCGTATTCGTGAATAAGATCAGATATCGTGAATAAGTCTTCAGATACGTGAATAAGTAACTCCGACACCAAAAGTTCCAAATTTGATAAAAAACTTCAGATCAATATTTCAAAGATAATGATATTGAAGAAATAATATCATTACGAAAAATAATAATATTCCTTACCTCGAAAGATTAAGACTTAGTGGAATACCGTATATAGGTCAAAGGAACTTACACCGCCTAACAATACTCAAAGTATACTCACAAGAATACGCACAATATATCGAGAGAAAATAGAGAAAAACTTCAGCTTTAAATGTGTTTTCAATTCTAACCCAAGCACCCTATTTATAGGAAAATGCTTAGAACACCAAAAAGTAAAATTGAATATAATATTAATATATTTTTCACATTTTCTTTAGCCCACCTTAGACAACTGATCTCAGCCCATTTGAATCACACGTGAGGCCAACTTAGTTGCAAAAAACGTTTTTCTCAAAATAATTAACTAAAACTCCCAAAATTAATTATTTCTAACTTCTAACTTCAATAATTCATAATAAATAGCCTTTTATCGTAAAATTCAAATCTCGTGTTTTTATAGGAAATTCAATTCTCTACAACTTTGCGTAAGAAAGTTTTTCCGAATTCCAAATGTAAATTGACCAAATCCACAATCCAAGCGATTTACACAAAGTTATAATCAAATTTCAAATAATAAATGGGGTCCACCGACATGTTTAACATGTTTTAAATATTTATTGCAACAAAAATACTCTTCCTCCTCAGATACTCATATATCCCACATTCGTTGTAAAATATCACCATTATTATATTATTATAAATATAATAATATATTTAAATAAATTATTTTATCGTAAAAAGATAAAATTTCAATTTTCAACAATTGTCACATTAAAAATTTTCTCCATCTATATCCACATAAAATCAATATTTTTCTTATCATATGAATCAATAATTAATTATTCATAAATAATATTACAAAATCACAATATCGACAACCGTGCGCCTCTGTGAAAGAGGGGCTTTTCAATAAGAATTTCTCCTTCATCAAGGCGCAATTAGGTGACCAAACCTCTCCTTAGATGTAACTTTCTAGACATTGCCAATAATGTTATCTAATAATATTATTCAGATAATATGAATTATTGCTTCGATAATGAAAAATACCGTGTAATAACAATTATCAAAACAACAAAGAATATAAAATATCAACGCAAAGAATTATTAAATCAATAAAATATCGAATAAAGAATTACCGTAATCATTATTGAGTAGTGCCTTCTCACGTAAGAATCAATAATTGGTGCAATACCGTGTGCCACCGTGTTTTAACCAATTTAGTATTTTAACAAGATAATTCAGAATAACTACTACGCCAAGTATTTTTAACCAAATTATATTTGTCGCTTTTCTTCATCCAATCGCTTTTTACATGGGCCCACACATGGTCTACTTGTGTCGTCATTTAATATTCCCCGACAAAGATTTAATATTCCACGACCAAAACGAATATTCCCCGACAACAATGAATATTTTATAACCACTTGCTTATTTTGAAATATTAGCGTATCTTACCCCTAACTATCCACATTAATCAAATCAACCCTTACTATTTCAAAATAGAGAAAATTAAATTTCATTAATAATAAGTTGGGGTCTTACAACCTCCCTCCTTATGAAATTTCGTCCTCCTCGAAATTGACGTCACGCACTGGTGTTTTCAAAAGGTGAGGATACCTCGCTTTCATTTTCGCTTTCCAATTCCTGTGTCATTTCCTCTATAGCATTTATTCCTCCACAAAACTTTAACTTGTGGTATGACCTTTCATGCGTAGGACATGCTCCTTCCTATCCAAGATCTTGACAGTACCTCCTCATCGTTAAGTCTTCTACTATCTCGTCCGGTTCTAACTCTATAACGTGGTTCGGATCTTTCACATATTTACTTAAGCACGATATATGAAAACACATTATGAACACGAGACATACTTTGAGGTAACGCTAGTCTATAGGCTACATTTCCTACTCTCGGTCAAGAATTTGAAATGGACCAATAAATCGTGGATTGAGCTTTCCTCTCTTCCCAAATCTTGTAACTCCCTTCCATGGAGCAACTCGCAACAATACATGATCCCCTATACTAAATTCCACGTCCTTTCGATGAAGATCCGCATAACTCTTTTGTCGATCTTGTGCCGTTTGTATACGTTGTCGAATCATTTGGATCTTTTCGGTAGTCATACGTACTAACTCGGGTCCCAACAATGTTGCTTCACCCACCTCATCCCAACATATTGGAGAACGATATTTTCGTCCATATAATGCTTCAAATGGAGCTACACTTATACTTGCCTGATAATTGTTGTTGTAGGAGAATTCCACCAATGGTAAATACTTATCCCAACTGCCCTTGAAGTCTAGGACACAGAGTCTTAATAAATCTTCAAGAGTTTGAATAGTCCTTCTCGATTGTCCGTCTGCTTTGAGGATGGTATGTCGAATCAATCATAAATCCGTGCCCATAGCTTTTTGCAAGCTAACCCAAAATCTTGAAGTGAATCTTGGGTCACGATCCGAAACTATGGATACAGTACATGCTATGCAACCTCACAATCTCATTCACGTATATACTAGCAAGACGCTCAAGTGAATAAGTCTCCGTGATCGGCAAGAAATGAGCGGACTTGGTTAATCTATCAACAATAACCCAAATAGCATTGATGCCTCGAGAAACCGTAGGAAGACCCAGTAACGAAATCCATGGTAATGTGTTCCCACTTCCATTTCGAATCTCAAGTGGTTGTAACGGACCCTTAGGTACCGGATGCTCTACTTTACACGTTGACAAGTTAAACACATTGAGATAAACTTTGCAATCTCTCTCTTCATATTGTTCCACCAAAATGTATGTCAAGATCACGATACATTTTAGTACTTCCAGATGGATTGCAAATGGTGTATTGTGTGCCTCCATCATAATCTTGTACTTCAAATCGTAGTCGTTAGAACACAAAGTCTAGAGTGGACTCAAGTATTCCTTCTTCATCAATTCTCGCTCCTAATAGCTCCTTCTTGTACTTTCTTCTTCATACGCATCATTTCCGGCCTGGTGGCTCGAAGCAACCTTAACTTTTTCTATTAAAGTCGGCTCTATGCGCGATACTTGACATCATCGCACTCGCTCTCGCATATGATCTTCTACTCAACGCGTCACCCTACCACGCTCGCTTTTCCGTGATGGTATTGAATAGTGTGGTCGTAGTCTTTCAATAGCTCGAGCCAACGTTATCAGCCGCGTGTTGAGTTCTTTTTGAGTGAAGAAATATTTAAGGCTTTTATGGTCCGAATATATCTCCACTTTCTCCCATATATATAGTGCCTCCATATCTTTAAGCGCTTAAACGATCACCGCTAACTCTAGATCATGAGTAGGATAATTCCTCTCATACTCTTTAAGTTGTCGCGAGGCATAGGCTATGACTTTCCCACGCCAGCATGAGAACACATCCTAACTCTTTGCACTCAAGCATCATCAGAGATAACAAATCCATCCGAACCGGATGGTATTGTTAGAACAGTCTTAAATAAGTCTCCTCTTAAGCTCTTGGAAACTCTTCTCGCATTCTTCGCTCCAAACGAATTTTGTATCCTTCCGAAGTTAGTTTGGGTTAATGGAGTAGCGATTCGAGAAAATCCTTCCACGAATCTCCGATAATAACCACCTAAGCCCAAAAACTACGTGACTTCATCCATCGACTTCATTGCTCCCAACTTTGTATTGCTTCAATCTTCACGGATCAACAGATACTCCATGTTTCGACACCACGTGCCCAAGGAATACTACTTCCTCAAGCCGTAACTCGATTTATTCAATTTGGCATATAGTTTGTTTTACGGAAGCCTTTAGAGTACCAACTTTAAATGGTGCTCATGATCTTCACGACTTTTGGAATATACGAGGATGTCATCAATAAAAACAACAACGAATCGATCCAAATATTCCTTGAATACTTGTTCATCATATCCATGAAAGCGCAGCAGGAGCATTAGTCAATCCGAAAGACATGACTAAGAATTCATAATGCCCGCATCGAAGTTCTAAAGGCGCCTTTGAATATCCTCGCCTAATCTTCACCGATGATATCCGTAATCTAAGATCGATTTTTGAAAAGAATTGTGCCCTCAGAACTAGTCAAACAAGTCATCAATACGAGGTAGAGGATACCTATTCTTGATGGTGACATGGTTCAATTCCCGATAGTCAATACAAAGTCGCATACTCCCGCTCTTTCTTCTTTACTTAATAAAACAGAGCACCCCAAGGAGATGTACTAGGACGAATGAAACCGATGTCCAACAATTCCTCGTAGTTGGACCTTTAACTCCTGAAGTTCAATAGGAGCCATTCGATATGGGGTTTTAGAAATGGGCTTTGTACTGTGTTCAAGATCAATAAAGAATTCAACTTCATGTTCGGGGTGTAGACCGGAAGTTCTTCAGAAAATATGTCGAAAAGTCAATAACAACAGAATATTATTCAAATTTGACGTGTCTTTATTCAAATCCATAACATGGGCTAAGAAAGCTTGACATCCGCTTTTCAATAAACGAATAGCTTTATGATTAGATATGACAAAGTTGATTGATTTTAATGGTTTAGTTGCTTGAATTGCATAACAAAGTTGGTTAGGAATATGAAAACTAACAACCTTACGAAAACAATCAATTTTGGCATGATGAGTAGTTAACCAATCAATCCCTAAAATCACATCAAAAGCAAGTATCTTTAAAGAGATAAGGTCAACAGTAATGTGATGGTGCCAACTTGGATTAAACAAGATTTATAAACAAAGGATGTGATGAAAGTTTCTCCTAACGGAGTTTCCACGAGATAGTCAAAGTCTAATTTCTCCTGAGTCAAGTTTAAACGTTGAGCACAAGCGGAGAGATAAATGAATGGGTAGCACCCCAGATCAAGTAAGGTATAAACTTCGCAAGAATTTATAAATAGCTTACCCGTGATCACCTCGTTTGGGTTCCTCGATTTTGACCACCACAACAAACGCTCTTCCCTAATCGTTGACTTTGACTTTTCTCGGGATAGTCTTTTGAGTCACCGTCCCCCACGAACTAGGTTTCACTACCGCATAATCTCGAGCGATATGTCCTTCCTTTCCACAATTATAGCATACCTTGAACTGCTGTGGCGGCGCTTTGACCGATATGTCCCTCTTTCCGCATTTATAAAGATATAATGACCGGTGGTCGTTTCTCCTCCCTTAGAACCGATTCTTTGCCAAGACCGCTGCCTTCACATGGTCGTTGTTAAATCTCCTCTTTTTAAAATCTCCTCCTGACTCGCTTCTTCTATTTTCATGGCCATGATTACCACCAGAGTGGTTACCATTTTTGTCCGTCTGTTTCTTTCTCCGCTGGTTATCATTATTCTGTTGACTGCTATCTCTGGTACGATCCTAGTTATGGTCCCTCGGTTGAACATACTCGTTATCTCGCTCTAACAATTGAGCCCTGTTAACAACATCTGAATAGAGAGAAAATTTATGAGAAATGAGATATTGTCGTATGCCGGGTTTCAAACCTCTCAGAAACATCCGCATCATACGTTCCTCATTCTCCACCAAATGAGGTGCAAACCTCGATAACTCGCAAACTTTGCCTCGTCTTCGAGACACCGCCATGTTGTTTTTGTTCCAATCTGATGAACTCCACTTCCTTCATATGATGAACACTTTCGTGAAAGTATTTGTCATTAAATAATTTCAAACGCGTCTCCCAAGACATCTTGAAAAGGTACGGATGGGTACGATTCACGTGACTCCCACCAAGAGTCTCACGCCTCGCCACTTTAACATAAAGGTGGCGAATGGAACCTTCGTTCTCTCAGTGCATCCCAAGACATCGAATATCTTGATAATTTGTTTGACCCATGTTTCCGCCATGATCGGATCCGCTTTCCCTTAAATTCCGGTGGTCCCCCAACTCTTTGAATTTCTTGGTCAGTGACAACCCGTGAATTGCTATCATTTCCTCCTCAGATTTTGAACACGAAGTTTCCTCGTCGATTTTTGCATGAATCGCAAAAACTTCTAAACATCCCCTCGCTCATCATCTCGCTCGTTGGTGGTGTTGTTCACAGAGGAACATTGCCACTGTTGCACGCGTTCTCCTCGTTGGTGAGTACAAAGGCGTCTCCACTGTCTCATTTCCATTGTTAATATTCTCAATCGACATTCTCAAATATCGTCATAAAACAAGGGTTAATTAAGGAAATCAATATATCACATAATATCCTTATATACTGACCAACTAACAAATAAGCTTAGGTAGGACACACTAGCGAAGGATTTACTCGTCTCTCCCCTCCTAGTTCTATTCCCCGATCTCCACCAGAGATCATATCCCTAAGCTCGATACCAACCGCGACGCCCCCAAAATAGGTATACATCACCCATTCTCGAGTTGTCAATACATGGTATGTAAACAACTACAACTTTATTATTACAACAAGAAACTGTGAGTTTGAATACAAATATTATCTTCTAGACAATATCTATACTCAAATAAATCCTCATCACATTTATTGATACATTATTTTACAAAAATGGTGAGGACTACTAAACAACTCTCTTTAGAACCTTCATTCCATACCCTTCCTCATTGCATCGCTATATTCTCGCCTCCTGAGAAGAAAAATGGAACAAAAAGGAAAAGGGTGAGCTCAACTAGCCCAGTAAAGAATATTATGACTAAGATAATATACAAAAAATTATCGTTAGTCTTCAACAGGAAAAAATCTAATAGAATACAATAGACAACAAATTTTAAATCAATATTCGCAGCGGAAATAATAATTCATTAGAAGAGTTAAGTAGAGAATGCAAACTACTATCTTCTATGTATGAATTTAAAAGTTCATCGCCTCATCTTTTATCCCCTCAGTAACATCAATCAATATACATCCGAATCAAATATTCATCTTTGCACTACGTGCCAAAGATATTCATCACCGGGTCATGTTCATCTAAACACTTGTTCATCTTTTGCACTACGGCCAAAGATATTCTTCAAATCATTCATCTTTTGCACTACAGCCAAAGATATTCAATAATATCATCATTTAAGACCGAGGATGATGAAAATATTTTAAAGAAACGAATCCAAAGTTAAACAAAATGACAAGGATTAAGGATTAAGGATTCGTACTTTTTTTATCCATGTCCAAAAATACCTCAAAAATAATCATAGTGGTGTAAAATTCAAGAATGAACAAAACATGGATACAATCAAAGCTAGTATCCACAATAGATATTTTAGACGAAAAGGAAAATTTTCATTTTTTGATGAATAGTGCCGTGATTCGTGAATAAGATCAAGATATCGTGAATAAAGGCCAGATACGTGAATAAGAACTCACACACCAAAAGTTCCAAATTTGATAAAAACTTCAGATCAATATTTCAAAGATAATGATATTGAAGAAATAATATCATTACGAAAAATTAATAATATTCCTTACCTCGAAAGATTAGTACTTCAAGTTGGAATACCGGTATAGTCTTGGAAGGAACTTACACCGTCTAACAATACTCAAAGTATACTCACAAGAATACGCACAATATATCGAGAGAGAAATAGAGAGAAACTTGGGCTTACGGTGTGTTTTCAATTCTAACCTAAGCACCCTATTTATAGGAAAATGCTTAGAACACCAAAGTAGAAAATTGAATATAATATTAATATATTTTTCACATTTTCTTTAGCCCACCTTAGACAACTGATCTCAGCCCATTTGAATCACACGTGAGGCCAACTTAGTTGCAAAAAACGTTTTTCTCAAAATAATTAACTAAAACTCCCAAAAATTAATTATTTCGGAACTTCGGAACTTCAATAATTCATAATAAATAGCCCTTTTATCAGAAAATTCAAATCTCGCGTGTTTTTATAGGAAATTCAATTCTCTACAACTTTGCGAAGAAAGTTTTTCCGAATTCCAAATGTAAATTGACCAAATCCACAATCAGGCGATTTACGTGCTATAATCAAATTTCACCAATAAATGGGGTCCACCAGACATGTTTAACATGTTTTAAATATTTATTGCAACAAAAATACTCTTCCTCCTCGATACTCATATATCCCACATTCGTTGTAAAAATATCACCATTATTATATTATTATAGTATAATAATATATTTAAATAAATTATTTTATCGTAAAAGATAAAATTTCAATTTTCAACAATTGTCACATTAAAAATTTTCTCCATCTATATCCACATAAAATCAATATTTTTCTTATCATATGAATCAATAATTAATTATTCATAAATAATATTACAAAATCACAATATCGACAACCAGGCGCCCTTGTGAGGAAGAGGGGCTTTTCAATAAGAATTTCTCCTTCTCGGCGCGCAATTAGGTGACCAAACCTCTCCTTAGATGTAACTTTCTAGACATTGCCAATAATGTTATCTAATAATATTATTCGAGATAATATGAATTATTGCTTCGATAATGAAAAATACCGTAATGACAATTATCAAACAACAAAGAATATAAAATATCAACGCAAAGAATTATTAAATCAATAAAATATTTGAACGAAGAATTACTCGTAATCATTATTGAGTAGTGCCTTCTTACGTAAGAATCAATAATTGGTGCAATACCGCAAAGCATCGTGTTTTAACCACCGAGTATTTTAACAAGATAATTGGTAATAACTACTGCCGCTATTTTTAACCAAATTATATTTGTCGTTTTTTCATCCAATCGCTTTTTAGTTATGGGGCCCACACATGGTCATACCGTCCGTATTTAATATTCCCCGACAAAGCATTTAATATTCCACGACCAAACGAATATTCCCCGACAACAATGAATATTTTATAACCACTTGCTTATTTTGAAATATTAGCGTATTTTACCCATAACTATCCACATTAATCAAATCAACCCTTACTATTTCAAAATAGAGAAAATTAAATTTCATTAATAATAAGTTGGGGTCTTACATCTTTGGCCGTGGTGCAAAGATGAATTTATTAGTATGATTATGAACATGAACTGTGATTTGGTATAACCATGATCTTTGATGTTTCAGGTAAAGACAAGTGATGAAAATTATCTTTGTCTTGGATGAGAAAAGGAATTTAGAACTACAATTACGATTATGAGTTATACACGTGATTGTGGACAGGAATTGTTGATTGATGTTACAGGGATAAAACATTGTTGGTGGACTTTTAACATGGAGAAGATAATAGATTTTATGGTCCATTTGACTCTTCTAATGGATTGCTTCGTTCACGCAACTATGGTTGAAAAGTTTTATCATCTACCATATGTTCTAAATCTCTGATTTATTACTGATGAAGACTATTGATAATTTATTTATCTTTAGTCATAATATTCTTTACTGAGCTAGTTGTGCTCACCCTTTTGTTTTACAATTCCTTTCAGGTAATAAAAGTGTAGCTGGGTCGAGCGGGGGATAGCGAGGGAATAGAATGGTGGTTTATAGATGTTGAGGGTGAGGTGAATTTAACTTGGAAGGGTGTTTTTCCACTATCATACAAGATGTCTAATGACATACAACCTCGTGTCATCATAAGACATGGTTGTGCTCATCCACTTGCTGAGTATATTTACAAGCACTACCTATATAATCTAGGTGTTTGTTTGGAGTATAATACCCAATTAGAGACAGTGGAGATAATGATATGTCAAGAGAAGACTCACCATTGGGAAGAATATGATAGTAATCTTCTCGTTTTTCTTTGGGGTCTATTGGGTCAACCAAGGATAATTCTGTGGCCATATGATATCTACCATAACCTAAAAGCATGGCCTCCCATGTATGAAGGTTTCCTTGAGCACTTCCCAAAGATTCTAATTTCTAAAACAGTTTTTGACTATACCTTTATGTAAGGTGTCATTGTGACGTGCTACAGTTGGTATATATTTGTATCCAAACTCACAGCATATGTGTTGTTTTATTTTGCACGACAATTGTTGTAATAAAGTTGTAGTTGTTTTTCATACCATATATTTGGCGACTCAGAATGGGTTGGATGGAATGGACCTATTTTGGGGTCGTTACAGTTTTCTTCATCCAATCGCTTTCCGTTATGGGGCCCACACAAAGCTGCACCGTTGTACGAATATTCCCCGACAGTAAGAATACTCCACGAACAAACTAGTATTCCCCGACAACAATGAATATTTTATAACCACTTGCTTACTTGAAATATTTGCGCATTTTACCCACAACTAACCACATTAATCAAATCAACCCTTACTATTTCAAAATAATAAATAGAGGAAATTCAATTTCATTAATAATAAGTTAGGGTCTTACAACCTCCCCTCTTTATGAAATTTCATCCTCGAAATTGACGTACATACCTGGTGTTTCGAAAAGGTGAGGATACCTCGCTTTCATTTCCGTTTCCAACTCCTAGGTCATTTCCTCTATAGCATGGTTCCTCCACAAAACTTTGACTTGTGGTATGACCTTTGTGCGTAGGACATGCTCCTTCCTGTCCAAGATCTTGACAGGTACCTCTTCGTACGTTAAGTCTTCGGCTATCTCGTCCGGTTCTAACTCACGTGGTTCGGGTCTTTCACATATTTACGTAGCACAAATAAATGAAAAACATTATGAACACGAGACATACATTTTCTACTCGGTCAAGAATCTGAAATGGACCAATAAATCATGGATTGAGCTTTCCTCTCTTCCCAAATCTTGCAACTCCCTTCCATGGAGCAACACGCAACATTACATGATCCCCAATACTAAATTCCACGTCCTTTCGATGAAGATCCGCATAACTCTTTTGTCGATCCTGTGCCGTTTGTATATGTTGTCGAATCATTTGGATCTTTTCCGTAGTCATACGTAACAACTCAGGTCCCAACAATGTTGCTTCACCCACCTCATCCTAACATATTGGAGAGCGACACTTTCATCCATATAATTCTTCAAATGGAGCCACACCTATACTTGCCTAATAACTGTTGTTGTAGGAGAATTCCACCAATGGTAAATACTTATCCCAACTCCCTTTGAAGTCTAGGACACAGAGTCTTAATAGATCTTTAAGAGTTTGAATAGTCTTCTCTGATTGTCCGTCCGTTTGAGGATGGTATGCCCAGAATCAAATCAGAATTGTGCCCATAGCTTTTTGCAAGCTAACCCAAAATCGTGAAGTGAATCTTGGGTCACGATCAGAAACTATGGATACTGGCATGCCATGCAATCTTACAATCTCATTCACGTACATACGAGCAAGACGTTTAAGGGAATAAGTCTCCCGTATCGGCAAGAAATGAGCAGACTTAGTTAATCTATCAACAATAACCCAAATCGCATCTATGCCTTGAGAAACCGCGGAAAGACCCGTAACGAAATCCATGGTAATGTGTTCCCACTTCCATTTTGGAATCTCAAGTGGTTGCAATGGACCCTTAGGCACTTGATGCTCCGCCTTTACACGTTGATAAGTTAAACACCTCGAGATAAACTTCGCGATCTCTCTCTTCATATTGTTCTACCAAAATGTATGTTGAAGATCATGATACATTTTGTTACTTCCAAGATGGATTGCAAACGGTGTATTATGTGCCTCCGTCATGATCTTGTACTTAAAATCAGAGTCGTTAGGAACACAAAGTCTAGAGCGGACTCGAAGTATTCCTTCTTCATCGATTCTCGCTTCTGGAATAGCACTTTCTTGTACTTTCTTCTAATTACGCATCAGCTCCGGGTCGTTGGCATGAGCAACATTAACTTTATCGATTAAAGTTGGTTCTATGCGTATACTTGACATCATCGCACTTGTTCCTGCATATGATCTTCTACTCAACGCGTCAGCTACCACGTTTGCTTTTCCAGGATGGTATTGAATATTATGGTTATAATCTTTAACAACGAGCCAACGAGCCAACGCGTCATTCTTAGCATGTTGAGTTCCTTTTGGGTGAAGAAATATTTGAGGCTTTTATGGTCTGAATATATCTTCACTTTCTCCCCATATAAATAGTTCCTCTAGATCTTTAGCACGAAAATGACTGCTGCCAACTCTAGATCATGAGTAGGATAATTCCTCTCATACTCTTTAAGTTGTCACGAGGCATAGGCTATGATTTTCCTATGTTGCATGAGAACACATCCTAACCCTTTGCCTGAAGCATCGCTGTAGATAACAAATCCATCTGAACCAGATGGTATTATCAAAACAGGTGCCGAAATGAGTCTCCTCTTAAGCTCTTGGAAACTCTTCTCGCATTCCTCGCTCCATACGAATTTTGTATCTTTTCGAGTCAGCTGAGTTAATGGAGTAACGATTAGAGAAAATCCTTCCACGAATCTAGCTAAGCCCAGAAAGCTACGTACTTCGGACACCGTCTTCGGTTGCTCCCAACTTTGTATTGCTTCAATCTTCGCCGGGTCAACAGATACTCCATGTTTTGACACCACGTGCCCAAGGAATGCTACTTCCTCAAGCCAGAACTCGCATTTCTTCAACTTTGCATATAGCTTATTTTCACGAAGCCTTTGGAGTACCAGCTTCAAATGGTGCTCATGATATTCACGGCTTTTGGAATATATGAGGATGTCATCAATAAAGACAACAACGAATCCGATCCAAATATTCCTTGAATATCCGGGTTCATCATATCCATGAAAGTCATAGGAGCATTAGTCAATCCAAAAGACATGACTAAAAATTCATAATGCCCGTCATCGGAGTTCTCAAGGCGGTCTTTGAATATCCTCGGTTCTAATCTTCAGCTAATGATATCTAGAACGAAGATCAATCTTTGAAAAGAATTGTGCTCCTTGCAACTGGTCAAACAGGTCATCAATACGAGGTAGCGGATACCTATTCTTGATGGTGACATGGTTCAATTCTCGATAGTCAATTCAAAGTCGCATACTTCCGCTCTTTTCTTCTTTACAAATAAAATAGGAGTACCCCAAGGAGATGTACTTATGATTTAATGAAATCGATGTCCAACAACTCCCTCGTAATTGGACCTTTAACTCCACGAAGTTCAATAGAGCCATTCGATATGGGGTTTTAGAAATGGGCTTTGTACCAGTTCAAGGGTCAATAAAGAATTCAACTTCACGCTTACGGGTAGACCGGAAGTTCTTCAGAAATACGTCGAAATTTACTAACAACAGAATATTATTCAAATCCGGCGTGTCGTTATTCAAATCCATAACATGGGCTAAGAAAGCTTGACATCCGCTTTTCAATAAACGAATAGCTTTATGACTAGATGTGACAGTGATTGATTTTAATGGTTTAGTTGCTTGAATTCATACAACAAAAGTTGTTAGGAATATGAAAACTAACAACCTTACGAAAATAATCAATTTTGGCATGATGAGTAGTTAACCAATCAATCCCTAAAATCACATCAAAGGTAAGTATCTTTAAAGAGATAAGGTCAACAGGTAATGTGATGGTGCCAACTTGGATTAAACAAGATTTATAAACAGTGGATGTGATGAAAGTTTCTCCTAACGGAGTCTCCACAGATAAATTAAAGTCTAATTTCTCCGGAGTTAAGTTTAAACGTTGAGCATAAGCAGGAGAGATAAATGAATGGGTAGCACCGGTATCTAGTAAGGTATAAACTTCGCAAGAATTTATGATTAGCTTACCCGTGATCACCTCGTTTGGGTTCCTCGCATTTTGACCAGTCACGACAAACGCTCTTCCAGGAACCGTTGACTTTAACTTTTCTGGGACAGCCTTTTGAGTCACCGTCCCCCCTGGACTTGGTTTCGGTACCATATAATCTCGAGCGATATGTCCTTCTTTTCCATAATTATAACATACCTTGAACTGTTGTGGACAGTTTGGGCTAATATGTCCCTCTTTTCGGCATTTATAGCATATAACCGGTGGTCGTTCTCCTCCCTTAGAACCAGTTGCTGCTAGTGTTGACGTCTTCACATAGTCATTGTTGAATCTCCTCTTTTTAAAATCTCCTCCCGACTCGCTTCTTCTATTTTCATGGCCACGATTACCACCAGAGTGGTTACCACCTTTGTCCGTATTCTTCTTTCTCCACTGGTTATCGTTATTCTGATGACTGCTATCTTCGGTATGATCCTGGTTATGGTCCCTCGATTGAGCGTACTTCGTTATCTCGCTTTCTAACAACCGAGCCTCATTGACAACATCCGAATAGAGAGAAAATTTATGAGAAATGAGATACTGACGTATGCCGGGTTTCAAACCTCTCAGAAATATCCGCGTCATACGTTCCTCATTCTCCACCAAATGAGGTGTAAACCTGGATAACTCTACAAACTTTGCCTCATACTGGGACACCATAATGTTATTTTGTTCTAGTCTAATGAACTCCACTTCCTTCATATGACGAATACTTTCAAGAAAGTACTTGTCATTAAAAAGTTTCTGAAATGTCTCCCAAGACATGCTGAGTGCAGCTGGATGGGTACACTTCACAGATTCCCACCAGTAATTTGCATCATTACGGAATATAAAGGTGGCGAATGGAACCTTCTATTCCTCCGTGCATCCCAAGACATCGAATATCTTGGTGATTTGTTTGACCCACGTTTCTGCCTTAATCGGATCCGGCTTTCCCAAGAATTCTGGTGGTCCCAACTCTTTGAACTGCTTGGTTGTGACAAATCGTGCGTTGTTATCATTTCCACCTGTATTTTGTGCACGAGTCTCCTTCGTCTAATTTTGCATGAACTGCAAAAAGCTTCTAAACATCCCGCGTTCATCATCACGCTTTCGGTGGTGTTGTTCACAGGAGGAACATTGCTAGCCTGTTGCACGTTCTCCTTGTTGGTGAGTAAAGGTGTCTCCATGGTCTTATTTACTCCACTGTTAACATTCTCAGTCGACATTCTCAAATACTGCCATAAACAAGGGTTAATTAAAGAAATCAACATATCACATAATATCCCTATATACTGACCAACTAATAAATAAGCTTAGGTAGGACACACTAGCGAAGGTTTTACTCGTCTCTCCCCTACTAGTTCTATTCCCCGATCTCCGCCAGAGATCATATCCCTAAGCTCTGATACCAACTGTGACGCCCCCAAAATAGGTATACATCACCCATTTTGAGTCATCAATAACATGGTACAGAAACAACTATAACTTTATTAATACAACATAAAAACTGTGAGTTTAAATACAAATATTGCCATCTAGACAATATTCACACTCAAATAAGTCCTCATTACAATTATTAATACATTATTTTACAAAAATGGTGAGGACTACTAAAACAACTTTCTAGAACCTTCATTCCATACCCCGACTAGTACTCACTAGATTCTCGCCTCCTGAGAAGAAAAATGGACAAAAAGGAAAAGGGTGAGCTCAACTAGCCCAGTAAAGAATATTATGACTAAGATAATATAGAACAACTTATCGTTAGTCTTCAACAGGAAAAAATCAAATAAAATACAATATAAAATAAGTTTCAGATCAATATTTGCAACGAAAATAATAATTCATAGATGAGTTACGTAGAGAATGAAATCTACTATAATCTATGAATTTAAAAGTCTATCATCAATATTTTATCCCTGTAACATCAATCAATATTCATCTTGAATCAAATATTCATTTTTGCACTACAGACCAAAGATATTCATCAGTTGGTCATGTTCATCTCAACACTTGTACATCTTTGCATTACAGGCCAATGATATTCATAAGAAAATCAACCATCTTTGCACTACATGCCAAAGATATTCATAAGAAAATCAACCATCTTTGCACTACAGGCCAAAGATATTCAGTAATATCATCATTTAGGACTGAGGATGATGAAAAATATTTTAAAAAAATGAATCCAGAGAAACAAAAGAATAAATTTTAAGGATTCGTAATTCAAACAATCCAAGTTCAAAAATACTTCACAAATAATCGTGGTGAAGTAAAATTCAAGAATGATCAAAACATGGATACAATCAAAGCTAGTATCCATAATAGATATTTTGGACAAAAATCGAAAATTTAATTTTTCTGTGAATAGTGTCGTATACGCGAATAGTAACTCCGACACTAAAAGACAAGAATTTCACAAGAAAAATCTTACCAATATTCCGGCATAATGATATTAGAAGAAATAATATCATTTTTTTTAAAAATAATATCCCTTACCTCGAAAAGACAATACTTTTGACTGGAATACTGGATATAGTGCTGAAGGGAACTCGCACCGTATATCAACACTCAAAGTATCAAAATACTCACAAGAATACGCTCGATAATTTAGAGAGAGAAAGTGAGAGAAAACTTCAGTTTCTGGTGTGATTTTCAATTCTAACCTAAACACCCTATTTATAGGAAAATGCTTAGAACACCAAAATAGAAAATTTAATAAAATAATAATATAATTAAAAAAATTCAAGCCCACCTTAGACAACTGATCTCAGCTCATTTTGTACATGTTAGTGTAGCCTAAAAAACATTTTTCTTAATAAACATCATTAAAACTTCAAAAAATCAATTATTCTAGAACTTCAGAACTTCAATAATTCATAATAACTAGCCCTTTTATCAGAAAAATTCGAATCTTATGTCTTTTCCATAGGAAATTCCATTCTCTACAACTTTGTAAGTTTAAGTTTTTCTAAATTCCAAACAGAAGTTGACCGAAATCCATAAACGGACGATTTTACGGGCTAGAATCCAATTTCAGTCAAGAAATGGGGTCCACCGACATGTTTAACATGTTTTAAATATTTATTGTAACAAAAATACTCTTCCTCCTCATTTATTCATATATCCCACATTCATTGTAAAAATATCACCATTATTATATTATTAAAATATAATAATATAATTAAATGAATTATTTTATCAGAAGAGATAAAATATTAATTTTCAACAATTGTCACATTAAAAATTTTCTCCATCTATATCCACATAAAATAGATATTTTTCTTATCATATAAATTAATAATTAATTATTCATAAATAATATTACGGAATCACAATATCGACAACTGACGCAATTCTTGTGAAAGAGGGGGCTTTCGAATAAGATTTCTCTTTCTTGCCGCAATTGATTAGGTGACCAAACCTCTCTTTAGAGCATGAACTTTCTAGAATTTTCCAATAATGTTATCTAATAATATTATTCAAATAATATGAATTATTGATCTGATAATGAAAATACTTTGTAGTGACAATTATTGAAACAACAATAATATAAAATATCAATGTAGCAATTATTGAATCAATAAAATAAAATATTGAACAGTAACTACTGTAACAATTATTGAGTAGTGACTTCTTACATAAGAATCAATAATTGGTGCAATACCGCGTGCTATTGTATTTTAACCACCAGGTATTCCAACAGTATTAACGGTAACAACTACGCCGTTATCTTCATCAAATCACTTTCCGTTATGGGGCCCACACAAAGCTGCGCCGTTGTACGAATATTCCCCGATAGTAAGAATATTACATGACCAAACTAATATTCCCCGACAAAAATGAATATTTTATAACCACTTGCTTACTTGAAATATTTGCGCATTTTACCCATAACTAACCACATTAATTAAATCAACCCTTACTATTTCAAAATAATAAATAGAGGAAATTTAATTTTATTAATAATAAGTTGGGGTCTTACACCCAGGTGGTGATCTGAACTTTACTCTATTTGGTTTGTCGAGTAAACCATGACACTTACATGGGTTGGAAAATTGTTTAACCAATTTGCGCTTATTTTTTTTATTTTATAAAATATGGTTTCAAATTTTATCCAAATCAAGTAATAAAAAACTAATTAACCAATTCAAATGGTTTTCATTGATTTGAGTTGATATATCCAACAAATTATGACCTATATTGTCATGTTTACAAATAATTAAGTTAATTTCTTTCCTAGCTATTGATAGGTCTCCAAACCTTGAAGTTTATTTTGATGATAACAATGTTTAAGAATAGGATTAACTAAATAAAGTAGAATCCTCTCCATAGAATTTTATATAAAATATTTTAAATATCATATCTATTCTGACCAAAAATGTTTTTTTATCCTAAATTGAATTTTTTTAACCTTGATAATTTAAATATCAAGTATTAATAAAATTGATTCATATAATAATATTTCCTAAGGCAAAGAGATTCCTAATTATTTTCAAAATGATTTTCTATATCTTTTCAGACAAAAAGAAAAATCATACACACACACACACACACACACACACACACACACACATATATATATATATAGGGATATGATCCATAGCAAGTATTTGCTATGGAGGAAATTTGGGCAAATAACATCATATCCGTCTATTCTATAAATCTAGGGCGCGAATTAAAAAATAACAAAGCCCTTACGCTAGATTTAACCATGTCGTTGAATTTTTTTTTAAGGCGTCTGTGACGCTACACCAAGTAGCGGATGATAAAAAAAAATTTTGATGCCCAAATTTACTACCGTCTAGCGTACGCTGAATTTTAAATTAGAAGACCAATTTGGACGAAGGTTGATGGGTCGGCTTGGACGAAGGTGGTGTTGGTTGGTGAGTTTGGGTCGAACCCGACATTGACGGGAACTAAACACGGGACAAATTTGGACGAAGGTTGATGGATCGGCTTGGACGAAGGTGGTGTTGGTCGGTGAGTTTGGGTCGAACCCGACATTGACGGGAACTGAACACGGGACAACTTTGTTGTTGTTAGGATTTGAAAAGGAAGAAGCCATGAAAAAAGAGAGAGCTCTGCTTCTTCTTATTGTTTTATTTTAGAGAGAGAGATAAAGATATGTGTGTAGAGAGAGAGAGAGAGAGAGCTTTGGTGTCGCTATCTCTTCTCTTAACTCATTCATGCACTGTGCTTTATGGAGGGAAGGAAGGAGGGGCATCGAGTGTTGTAAATATTAATTCGTCAGATACTCCAAGAAACAATCAGTTTGGGGGAGTATCATATTTTTTTATAGTACGCTACTTGGTGTAGCGTATGCGAGATTAAAATTTTCAACGTACGCCAGTTCGTCTAACGTAAGGGCTTTGTTAATTTTTTAATCCGCGCCCTAGATTTATAGAATGGACGGATATGATGCTATTTGCCCAAATTTCCTTCATAGCAAATACTTGTTATGGATCATATCCCATATATATATATATATGTTAATGTATATATATGTAAAATATGAGCATGCGTGTGTAAGACTGAGCAAAAAACGGATATAACCGAATAATCGAACCGAACCGAAATTTTTTAACCAAAATTTCTTGAAAATTTGAGTATTTTCTGAAATTCGGTTATATCCAAATTTTTATTCAATTTTCGGGTACGGGATTGAGTTTGGATTTTGTGTTATTCGGTTAACCGAATAACTGAATAAGAAATAAAATAACCCAAATTCCTAAATCTTTCTTCTCTCATCTCTCACTATCTGATGACTGATCTCTCATATCTCTCATTTTCTGTCTCTCTCTCATCTCTCATATCTCACACTTTCAGTTTCTCTAATCTCTCATCTCTTACTCTCAAGTCTCAACCCTAGTGCCCTAACCCAAAAGCCGTGGCTCAGTTTTTGGATCTATTTTTCAATAATATATACATATATAGATCAAAACCTATATAGATTTAAACACTAATTCCAATCAAAACCTACCCAAAATTGCGAGTCCTAGATCTGGAATTTCCTTGATAAGTATAGATATAGATCTGGAATTTTTTATTATTCATTTGTTCTGTTCATAGCCTTTATGGGTATCTTTGTATTTAAGAAACAATCATAATTAGTTTTAAATTGTTTGTAGATTGTTTCTGAGGCTTAATTGGAGTTTACTTGTGGAAAGATTAGATTATTTTGAAAAAAAATCTAAATTATGTTCCAATAACTCAGTGTAGCTCTTTGATTTTATAAATCTGGCCATCTGGGTATTTCTATGTATCTTTTTCAGTTAATTGTTGAGCTTCATTTCGGTTATTAACCGAATATCCGAATAGTAAGTTCGGTTTATTCGGTATTCGGTAATTCGGTTATCTACCAATTCAGTTAACAGTTCGGATATCAGATATGTGTTCTTTTTAGTTTTCAGTTATAATTGAATAAGATATTCGGTTCAGTTATAACCGAATTGCTCACCCCTGTGTTTGTGCATCTGTATATAATGTGAATGTGTGTTCCCATGTGAGGGAAAAAGAAACTAAAGGCTTTACTAAGCCTTATGCTGGCTGCATGGTTTTGAGAGTTTGACTATGTAGTGTGCATTACCCAAGAACAAATAAAGGCTAAAGCCTTTGTTATGCATGGGCTAAGCTTTGAAGAAAAAGTTAGCTTGTTTTCTTTGGGAATCCGTGTGCCTCAATTTTAAGAATTAAAATTCGGACCTTCCTCTTCTTATCAAAGCAATCTGAGTCATTAAAATGAAAATGAATTTTACCCTTGGCTCAAAAATCTCTTATAAATAAGAAGTTTTTCATTTTATTTTACCTTATCAATTTATAAATCAAATCAAAGCTCTATTTCACTGACTACATAATCTCTCTCTAAAGAAGTTTTCTCTCTACCTTCTACTCATAGTTATAATCTTTTGAAAAAAATAAAAATTGGTCAAAGTACTCAAGATAAGTTATTGAATTATTGTATTTACATTATCTCATACTTGTTATAATTATAGATATAAAAATATAAATTGTTATGCACATTTATATATATTTATATATATATATATATATATATATATATATATATATATATATATATATCATCTATCAATATCATATAAAAAGTCATTTTATAAACCAAACAATTCTAAGCTTTTCTCCTAAATATTTCTAACGATATTTAAAATCCTAAGTGACTTTTTATTTATATAGATAATTTATATATATATATATATATATATATATATATATATATATATATATATCGTGAACCTAAACAATTTAGTCAAGACTTGAATCATTGATATTTGGAGATATTTCTTAAATAAAATATTATCCTAATGGTCTTTAAAATCGTAAGTGTCCTTTTATTGATATAGATAATTTATATAAATATTGTAAAATATTTATATAAATTATTTGAACGATCTTTGAAATCCTAAGTGGCTAAATTTTCACAACATAGATCAAATATAATATACTATATATATTTGAGTAAAGCAAATTTATTTGTTATATCAAGTATTATTTAATTGATTCAACTGTTATACTCGATAACTGTCATCACAAGTATTTTTCTCACAATATTATTCATTTATAAAATACTTGTTGCATTATATAAAAGTTATTTAAACTTATATATATTTGGACTCGAAGCTAAATCTGTTTGACATGGAAACACATTCTTTATTTATATAAAAAAGAGTAAAATACACTTACACCCCCTGTAGATAATCATAATAACACTCACCACCCCTCTAATTTTTCAACTAATAGTCAGTACCTCTATAGTATATTATATGTAACATTCATTACCCCTAATGTGGTTGACCAACTAATATTCAAAAATATTTTTAATATAATGTCTAATATACCCTTCAAATTATAATGTTTAATATATCAACTAAATATAAATTTGTATATTGTGACGCCCCCAAAATAGGTATACATCACCCATTTGTTAGGTTTGTAATATTCAAGAACGCAATCAAATTGCATAAATAAGCGGAAACGTGTAAAAATCAGAGTTTAAAATTTTTACAAACCATATACCCGGATCACCCTTTATGCACAATTATTAATTAAACGAAAAGATAAAGAATAAAATCATACCCTGAAGATCCGAAGCTTCTCGTGTACAAGTTCACCTCCAATCTTTTTCGCGTTCAACTTGAATCCACCGAGTTTGGTTCCTTCCTTTGATCAACGTTAGCCACCCAAGTGTTTGGCCTCTAAAGGTGATCCACCAAGGAAGAAGAAGGATTTAAGAAGATGGGTGGTTGGCTCAAACCCTAGTTTTCTATCTCTATAGAAAAGAACGTACTCTCCAACTTTTGGAATAACGTATATTTGATCTCTGATATAAGACTCCTCTTATAAAGATATCAAGTAACCTATTAAAATAAGGTATTTTAATTAAACTCTTTTAATTAAATGGGCTCCCTAATCTTATTAGAGATAATTAATTAAACTCCTTTAATTAATTTTCCTCCTAATCCTATTAGGAATAAATGAGAGTACTTATATTAAATTAATTCCTAAACTCTTTTAGAAATTAAAATAATAATAATTGTAATAATATTAATAAGACTCTCTTATTAATTTATATTTAATATTTCTAAAATATTAAATAATAAATATTAAGCTATTTAATTTATTCTATCACCATAGATTAAATTAAATATACTTAACATATTATTACGATTATGCCATTAACTTCTTAAATAATTATTCTTCCTTTTATGGTGTGACCCTTTAGGTTCTCCATATTAAACCTAGGTTGTGAATAAATTAATTAGAACAATTCTAATCTTATTTAAATAAATAAATTAAACAATTAATTTATTTAAATAAATAATATTTATTCTACAATAGGGATAAGCCTCTCCTAGCGATCAACGACTTTCCAGATAATATAGATTTCAACATTAATCATAAAAGAACCTTTGAGTAAATAGTTACTGCATACAATTCAATCCTTCCACCATACAATGTCCCAATTAAATATAAGACATGGAATTCTTGTCAAGTCTTATTTTATTTAATTATATGTATTTCGATCCTTAAATGCACAACTCCAAATAATGCAAATTAGAAACTCCTTTCTAATTTCATTACGCCTTAACCAAGACTCTCTGGGTTGTCATTTATCGAATCACATAGGACATTTCTCTTCTTTTATTAGAAGTGGTAGATTCTTTATTGATCATACATTATCTCCATGTACAACTTATTATACCCAAGCATACCCTTTGATATACCCTAAGGGTCTTGAGGAATAAGTCAAAGTATACTCATCATACACAAGATACTATGATGATCTCAAGTCCAAGGATTACTTGTACTACTATCACTACAGGAATTCCTATTGACAGGTAAGTAAAACTCCATTAGGTATTCCTTAGCGAGCCCGTTCTCAATGAACTTATTCTCTAATAAGCACCTACATACTTGCTTTAGTGTCTCCACACAAATGATCATGAGATCAATCATCCTCATCCAATGAGAAAAAGTAACGATGTACCAATCTATCCGGATTCACTAATCCCCAATTTAGTAATCCAACGATTGAGAACTATTTTAGTTTTAAGCTTTCTAAGAATTTAGATCTCATTAGAATGATCATCATCATTATTCTAAAAGCATTGCTTAAAACTATGGGTTTATCACATATTATAAAAGCGACATCATGTAGATAATTAAAAGCCTTTAATAAATTAATACTTTTTATTAATAAATGAATAAGATTGTTACAAAGTATATGCTTTATCATCAAACATGATTGGCTTGTGTGTATATTACTTTCAATCTCCCACTTGCACTAAAGCCAATCGCCATTGTATCTTATACTCTTCTTCTAAGTGACGATTATCCTGCTTTGTTGGATAAGCTTTAGTTAATGGATATGTAATGTTGTTCTTGAGAGTCCACTATCTCTATAGTGATTTCCCATCTTTCAATGATTCTAATAATCAAATGAAAGTGCTACAACACATGTTTAGATCCAAGATGAGACTTAGGAACTATTCCTAGTTACGTAATGAACTTTTAATCCAAACAATCAACTTTCGACTTCATTTATAGCTATATACTTTGTCTTTATCACTAAACCCAAAGAACTCTTTCTTTGTTTGGAACCTTTCTAATTCATTTGCCCAATGCTCAAGGTAACCCTTTACCTTAAAGTGGATTTTTCTGTCGTCTTGGTCTATCCGAAAAAAACTGAGTCATTAAGCCCTCTAGTTTTAATTAAGACCCACCATGAATATGATCACATCCTTAGTGCTTGGGTTAAGCACTTTAAGATATTTTCAGCGACTCATAGTGAACTTCTCCATAATATGACCGATCAACATCGCCTCTCGTACATTTCATTGCATACATGATTGTCACTCATGCGACCTCTCTTTTTGAGTCTGTGGGGGGACTATTAAGAGATACACTCCATAGCTCATCGACATGAGACATCTCTTGGAGTTTGCCATGCTAAACGACTTTAGCATCAAATGAATATACGTTCCTTGGGTTAAGTCGAGCATCCTCTTAAATCGATCAATATAGATTTATATCCCCAATAACTATACTCTTCCCAAATCATTCATGGAGGAATGTTTAGACAACTTTATCTTTACTTATTGTAGCATTGGTATGTCATTCCTTATCCGTAGTATATCAACATATAGTACTAGGAATGTCACGATGCTCCCACTGACCCTTTTGTACACACTAGGTTCATTCTTATTTTTTGATAAAATCAAACTCTTTTGATTGCCTCATCAAAACGAATGTTCCATATTTGAGAAACTTGCTTCAATCCATTTCTCTGAGTGTGTCACAACACTTACCTCATCGTATGTAATCGGATCATCATCTTCTATGATGTGTACCTCATCATCATCATCTATGATGAATCCATACCTCCTGTATCTTCTGACTATTCCGATTTACTGATTCATTTGTGGTATAATAGGTTACATCTCTGGTGTTCCTCTTATTTGACTTATAGTATTTTGTGGTTCTTGAACTCTTTAAGATCTATTATCCTCCCACTAGCCCCTTTTAATGATAAACACCTTTATCTTAGAAAATGCTGTGTTTCGTAAATAAACACCTTTTGCTAAGTAGAATTATAGAACATATACCCTAAACTTACTTTAGGATGTCCCACAAATCGACACTTATAAAATCTTGTCCCAAGCTTATCATTTGAAACCTTTTCACATAAGTTGGACAACCCTTATCTTAACATACTTAAGATTAGAATCCTCCCCGCCCATAACTTTTATGGAGTCTTGGGGCCGGATTTTGAGGTTACCATTTTCGTAGATATGCAACCATTTCTAGGACATGACCCTAGAAGGATACTGGAATGTCGGTAAAAAATATTATGGATCGCACCATGTTCAAATAGGTACGATTTTTCCTTTCAGATACATCAATCAATTATTATGTATCGAGAGGCGTCCATTATGAGAAAACCATTTGAGATGATCTAGAAACTTATTGCACAAGTATTTATTCCTTGATCTAATCAAAGAATCTTAATACTTTGTCAATTTGTTTCACTTCTGAATTCTTTGAACCTTTCAAATAATTCACACTTGTATTTCATCAAATACATACATTCAACTCTTTGAATGATCATCTCATTTTCTTATACTAGTTTGTTCAATTTGCAAAATATATTTTTCACGTAAATCAAGTAAACAAAATCCATTAAGTAATATTTCAGTTCTATACAAAACATTATTATTATAAATAGAACAACAATTGTTCTTAATTATAATACCAAAGATTTCATTGTCCAACAATAAAATGGAAATAATATTTTTAACAAGAACTGGAATACAATAACAACTTATTGACTTAATAGATTTGCCCGTAGGCATTGCTAAACTATAAGTTTCTATGGCTAATATGCAGCAACCTTTGCTTCATTTCCCACACATAGGATTACTTACCTTGTTTAACTTTCTACTTCTGCTTGGTCCCTTCATAAATCTATATTTATGATAACCAAAGTCGGTATCCAATACCCAAGTAGAACCTTGACTTAAAGAAAAATTTATTTCAATCATGAACAAAAAGCGTATTATGGCAAAACTTCACTAAGCTTCTTTGGTTAGCCTCTGCAAGATGCTTCTTCTGCTTTCTTTCAAATGTCGGGCTTATTGCAATGGAAGCAAGCTCCTTTGTTATCCGTGATCGCTTTGTTCTTATTATCCTTTGTTTTTGCCTTTCTATATACCTTCTTTGAATCGTTCTTCTTTTCAGAAGATCCTTTGGCCCCTACCAGTAAGACTTGATCTTTCTTGGTTGGAAAGTGACTTTCAACATTTTTTAATATGTTAAGCAAATCAGCGAGGCTGATATCTAGCTTGTTCATATGAAAAATTCACAAAAATTGTGAAAGGAGTCTGAGAGTGAGTGCAAGATCAAATCTTGGCTCAACTCTCCATCCATGACAAAACTCGTTGTCCTAATTGATCAATCAAATTGATAATGTTAAGGACTTTTATCATCTTTAGTAGTGTCACTCGGTCATTCTAGATCGGAAGAGCTCCTTAGATATTTGATATCTATCAGTCCTACTTTTTTCACCATCAACTACTTGATGTGCAGGAATATAGTAGAAGCATCCATAGTTTCATGCTGACGCTGAAGCTCGTTACTCATGGATGCGAGTATGATGTATTGAGCCAACTGTGTATCATCTTGCCACTTTCTAAAAGTAGCAATCTCTTCCTCGAGGCATTATGCGCAACCATTGCGAGGATCGGCGTTAAGACATAAGATAGCTTTTTCACCATGAGAACTATTCTCAAATTCCTTAACCAATCCGTTTAATTGATTCAGTTAATTTAGCATCTAATATGCTTCACGTTGATAGTAATTTTAGACATTGTAAAATTACAGTAAATGAATTTGTAATTAACAACATTTTAACATACATTCTTTTATTAATTACCAAAATAAATTAGGTCTTGTTTTAAATTGGTATCTCCCACTATTTTTTCAAACTATATTACCCTCACTTATATAGTTCGGCAAAATCTAATTAAAGATTTGCTAGTGAGAATAAGGATCCCATTTCAAATGTATATAGCCTTGTGGTGACACAACAAACTATATATAAATAAATAGGTAGACAACTTTTTGTCAATTACATCAATTATGCAACTCCTTTTCTTTTGCCTCTTAGATTATTTGTATCAAGTGGTGGCACATCCGAATCAAAATTATCCAAGTTAAGTCCAGACCTAGCACTCCATATATTCAAAAAGAAAAATATCATCCTTGTGGTGACACAACAAAATAATATTGTTCAATTTTCTTTATAAGCATCAAATGTGATAAATTAACATCTTAAATACTTAATACTTGCCTTGTGGTGACACAACAAACTCATATTAATATTTAATACTCTATTAATTTTATCATGCTAGAAAAGACGTTCGATATTCCAAATATCTTTGAACGCTTAGGACTTAATATAAAAAAAAAATTTGAGGGTTTGTTATTAATTTTCTCATCTTGTTTAGCGCTATTTATACATATATATATATAAAATACGCGTCATATTAATAAACATGTGAAGCATGTTTGCATAATATATAATATATATAGTATAAGCATGCACATATAGAATACTATATTCTACCCGATTGATTATGGACTTTCATTCTAGTTTGGTTCACTAGAGCCACCAAGTGAACCAAAAGGTCAAACCCTAGGGGTGCAAGAAATAATATTTAAATATAACTATTACATTTAAACCCTGCTCCATTACAAATCTGTCTTCAAGCACTCCTTGCTCCTTGATCTCCAATTTTTTAAAATTAATTCTAACTATTCTATTACAAAACTATTTAAAATAAATAGAAACCTTGATCGTGATCGAGGGAAGTACATAGGAGGAGTTAGAATTTACATTAAGAAAAATTAGAGAAGATGATGTCTGTGCAGACCCCATTTAACAAAACCCATACATTCATGCATCCAACTAAAATAAAATCCAATCACATTGGTCAATAGTCCATAATCAATCCCATTTATTATCATACACATCATCATATGCATCAATAAATAACATTCATCTTATGAATAATAAACATTCAATATATATATTGATATCATTTAATGGGCAACTTTAGTTAGTATAAAATCTATTTTTGAATCAAAATAAACTCCTTTATTTTATCCAAATTTAAATCAAAATAAAACTATTTTATTTTAATTTATCTAATTTTGAATAAAATAAACTATTTTATTTTAATCAAAATCTTTAATCAAAATAAACTCCTTTATTTTAATTAATTATGGAATCCAATTCCAAGTAAAAAAAAATTATTAAAGGAAACACGAATTCTTTTCCTATTCACAAATAAACTCCTTTATTTTGAATAATATGAAATCTTATTTCATATTTAAATAAACTCCTTTATTTAAGAAATACTTGATTCTATTTCCTATTCACAAATAAACTCTTTTATTTTGAATAATATGAAATCTTATTTCATATCTAAATAAACTCCTTTATTTAAGGAAAAATAAAATCCAATTTCAACTCCAATTAGTTATCATGGAATCCAATTCCAACTCTAATTAGTTAGCATGAAATTTAATTTTAAAATTAAAATAAACCTTTTATTTTAATTATAAAATTATTAAAATATTATATATATATTATATATATAATATTACGGTAATATAATATATTATATATATATATATATAATATTTTACGGTAATAAAAAAAAAACGTGATGCCCATCATTCCTTTTTTTTTTTTTTATTGTTTTCCGTGAATCTTGAATCCAATACATGAATCTCCTTTTCAGCAAGTCAGCAACATATATATCCTTTATAAGCCTGTAACTTGCTTTTAATAAGATTACCCTTTTGTATTAGAAATCCACGGATCAGCGAAAAAAAAATAAAATCAAGATTACTGATTTTTTTTTTTTATTAAATAAATTTTATACAACAAAATTATGCCCAATTAAATTGTTCTAAACATATATCAATATACATAATAAAACAATTAATAATTCGCATAAAAGTTTAGCTCTGATGCCACTGTTAGGTTTGTAATATTCAAGAACGCAATCAAATTGCATAAATAAGCGAAAATGTGTAAAAATCAGAGTTTAAAATTTTTACAAACCATATACCTGGATCACCCTTTATGCACAATTATTAATTAAATGAAAAGATAAAGAATAAAATCATACCCTTGAAGATCCGAGCTTCCTCAGGTACAAGTTCACCTCCAATCCTTTTCGCGTTCAACTTGAATCCACTGGGTTTGGTTCCTTCCTTTGATCAACGTTAGCCACCCAAGTGTTTGGCCTCTAAAGGTGATCCACCAAGGAAGAAGAAGGATTTAAGAAGATGGGTGGTTGGCTCAAACCCTAGTTTTCTATCTCTATAGAAAGGAACGTACTCTCCAACTTTTGGAATAACGTATATTTGATCTCTGATATAAGACTCCTCTTATAAAGATATCAAGTAACCCTATTAAAATAAGGTATTTTTAATTAAACTCTTTTAATTAAATGGGCTCCCTAATCTTATTAGAGATAATTAATTAAACTCCTTTAATTAATTTTCCCTCCTAATCCTATTAGGAATAAATGAGAGTACTTATATTAAATTAATTTCTAAACTCTTTTAGAAATTAAAATAATAATAATAATTATAATAATATTAATAAGACTCCTCTTATTAATTTATATTTAATATTTCTAAAATATTAAATAATAAATATTAAGCTATTTAATTTATTCTATCACCATAGATTAAATTAAATATACTTAACATATTATTACGATTATGCCATTAACTTCTTAAATAATTATTCTTCCTTTTATGGTGTGACCCTTTAGGTTCTCCATATTAAACCCAGGTTGTGAATAAATCAATTAGAACAATTCTAATCTTATTTAAATAAATAAATTAAACAATTAATTTATTTAAATAAATAATATTTATTCTACAATAGGGATAAGCCTCCCTAATGATCAACGACTTTCCGGATAATATAGATTTCAACATTAATCATAAAAGAACCTTTGAGTAAATAGTTACTGTGCAATTCAATCCTTCCACCATACAATGTCCCAATTAAATATAAGGCATGGAATTCTTTAGTCAAGTCTTATTTTATTTAATTATATGTATTTTCGATCCTTAAATGCACAACTCCAAATAATGCAAATTAGAAACTCCTTTCTAATTTCATTCTCGCCTTAACCAAGGACTACTTTGGGTTGTCATTTATCGAATCACATAGGACATTTCTCTTCTTTTTATTAGAAGTGGTAGATTCTTTATTGATCATACATTATCTCCATGTATAACTTATTATACCCAAGCATACCCTTTGATATACCCTAAGGGTATTAAGGAATAAGTCAAAGTATAACTCATCATACACAAGATACTATGATGATCTCAAGTCCAAGGATTACTTGTACTACTATCACTACATGAATTCCTATTGACAGGTAAGTAAAACTCCATTAGGTATTCCTTAGCGAGCCACGTTCAGTGAACTTATTCTCTAATAAGCACCTATATACTTGCTTTAGTGTCTCCACACAAATGATCATGAGATCAATCATCCTCATCCAATGAGAAAGCAACGTATGTACCAATCTATCCGGATTCACTAATCCCCAATTTAGTAATCCAACGATTGGGAACTATTTTAGTGTTAAGCTTTCTAAGAATTTAGATCTCATTAGAATGATCATCATCATTATTCTAAAAGCATTGCTTAAAACTATGGGTTTATCACATATTATAAAACAGCATCATGTAGATAATTAAAAGCCTTTAATAAATTAATACTTTTTATTAATAAATGAATAAGATTGTTACAAAGTATATGCTTTATCATCAAACATGATTTGCTTGTGTGCATATTACTTTCACCATTTTGAGTCGTCAATAACATGGTACAGAAACAACAACAACTTTATTAATACAACATAAAAACTGTGAGTTTAAATACAAATATTGCCATCTAGACAATATTCACACCCAAATAAGTCCTCATTACAATTATTGGTACATTATTTTACAAAAATGGTGAGGACTACTAAAACAACTTTCTCGAACCTTCATTCCATACCCCGACTAGTACTCGCTACATTCTCGCCTCCTAAGAAGAAAAATGGAACAAAAAGGAAAAGGGTGAGCTCAACTAGCCTAGTAAAGAATATTATGACTAAGATAATATAGAACAAATTATCGTTAGTCTTCAACAGGGAAAAATCTGATAAAATACATTAGACAACAAGTTTCAGATCAAAATTTGCAGCGAAAATAATAATTCATAGATGAGTTACGTAGAGAATGAAATCTACTATAATCTATGAATTTAAAACTCCATCATCAATATTTTATCCCTGTAACATCAATCAATATTCATCTTGAATCAAATATTCATCTTTGCACTACATGCCAAAGATATTCATCAGTTGGTCATGTTCATCTCAATACCTGTACATCTTTGCACTACGGGCCAAAGATATTCATAATAAAATCAACCATCTTTGCACTACAGGCCAAAGATATTCAGTAATATCATCTTATAGGACTGAGGATGATGAAAAATATTTTAAAGAAAACGAATCTAGTGAAACAAAAGAATAAATATTAAGGATTCGTATTTTAAACAATTCGAGTTCAAAAATACTTCATAAATAATCATAGTGAAGTAAAATTCAAGAATGATCAAAACATGGATACAATCAAAGCTAGTATCCATAATAGATATTTTGGACAAAAATTAAAAATTTAATTTTTCTGTGAATAGTGCCGTATTCGTGAATAGTGCAGTGTATGTGAATAGTAATCCCGACACTAAAAGACAAGAATTTCACAAGAAAAATCTTACCAATATTCCAGTATAATGATATTTGTAAAACCCCAACTTATTATTAATGAAATTTAATTTCCTCTATTTATTATTTTGAAATAGTAAGGGTTGATTTGATTAATGTGGTTAGTTATGGGTAAAATGCGCAAATATTTCAAGTAAGCAAGTGGTTATAAAATATTCATTGTTGTTGGGGAATATTAGTTTGGTCGTAGAATATTCTTACTGTCGGGGAATATTCGTACGACGACGCAGCTTTGTGTGGGCCCCACAACGGAAAGCGATTGGATGAAGAAAACGACAAGTATAAGTGGTTTATAAATAACGGCGTAGTTGTTACCATTAATATCTTTATTGGAATACCCTTGGTGGTTAAAACACAAGAAGATACTACGGTATTGCACCAATTATTGATTCTTACGTAAGAAGGCACTTTACTCAATAATTGTTACGAGTGAATTCTTTATTCAATATTTTATTTTATTGATTCAATAATTGCTACGTTGATATTTTATATTATTGTTGTTTCAATAATTATCACTACACAGTATTTTCATTATCAGATAAATAATTCATATTATTTGAATAATAATATTATTAGATAAAATTATTGGCAATGTCTAGAAAGTTCTGTCTAAGGAGAGGTTTGGTCACCTAATTGCGCACCAAAGAAAAAAAAAACTTATTGAAAGCCCCTCTTTCCTGAGAACCCTTTTGGTTATCGATATTGTGATTACTGTAATATTATTTGTGAATAATTAATTATTAATTTATATGATAAGAAAAATATTTATTTTATGCGGATATAGATGAAGAAAATTTTAAAGTGACAATTGTTGAAAAATTGATATTTTATCTTTTCTGATAAATAATTCATTTAAATATATTATTATATTATAATAATATAATAATGATGATATTTTTACAATGAATGTGAGATATATGAATAAATGAGGAGGAAGAGTATTTTTTGTTGCAATAAATGTTAAAAACATGTTTTTCATGTTTGTGGACCCCATTTCTTGACTGAAATTGGATTATAGCCCGTAAAATCGTCCGTTTGTGGATTTCGGTCAATTTCTGTTTGGAATTTGGAAATATTTTCTTCTGCAAAGTTGTAGATAATGGAATTTCCTATGAAAAAGATATAAGGTTCTATTTTTTTGACAAAATGGCTATTTATTATGAATTATTGAAGTTCTGAAGTTCCAGAATAATTGATTTTTGAAAGTTTTAATGATGTTTATTAAGAAAAATGTTTTTTGGGCTATACTAACATGTGCAAAATGAGCTGAGATCAGTTGTCTAAGGTGGGCTTGAATTTTGTTAATTATATTATTATTTTATTAAATTTTCTGCTTTGGTGTTTTAAGCATTTTCCTATAAATAGGGTGCTTAGGTTAGAATTGAAAATCACACCAGAAACTAAAATTTTCTCACTTTCTCTCTCTATATTATCGAGCGTATTCTTGTGAGTATTTTGATACTTTGAGTGTTGCTTTATACTCTGATGCGAGTTTCCTTGACTATATCCAAATATTCCAAATCGAAGTCTTGTCTTTTTTCGAGGTAAGGGATATTATTATATTTTTTTAAATGATATTATTTCTTCTAATATCATTATGCCGGAATATTGGTAACATTTTTCTTGTGAAATTCTTGTCTTTTAGTGTCGGGGTTACTATTCACGTATACGGCACTATTCACGTATACGACACTATTCACGAATACGGCACTATTCACAGAAAAATTAAATTTTTGATCTTTGTCCAAAATATCAATTATGGATACTAGCTTTGATTGTATCCATATTTTGATCATTCTTGAATTTTACTTCACCACGATTATTTATGAAGTATTTTTGAACTTGGATTGTTTGAATTACGAATCCTTAAAATTTATTCTTTTGTTTCACTGGATTCGTTTTTTTAAAATATTTTTCATCATCCTCTCATTCCTAAATGATGATATTCTTTGAATATCTTTGGCACATAGTGCAAAGATGGTTGATTTTCTTATGAATATCTTTGGCCCGTAATGCAAAGATGTACAGCTGTTGAGATGAACATGACCGACTGATGAATATCTTTGGCCTGTAGTGCAAAGATGAATATTTGATTCAAGAAGTATGTTGATTGATGTTACAGGGATAAAATATTGATGATGGACTTTTAAATTCATAGATATTAGTAGATTTCATTCTCTACGTAACTCTTCTATGAATTATTATTTCATTGCGAATATTAATCGAAATTTGTTGTCATTGTATTTTATCAGATTTTTCCCTGTTGAAGACTAACGATAATTTGTTTTATATTATCTTAGTCATAATATTTTTTACTGGGCTAGTTGAGCTCACCCTTTTCCTTTTTGTTCCATTTTTCTTCTCAGGAGGCGAAAATATAGCGAGTACTAGTCGGGGTTTGGAATGAAGGTTCTAGAAAGTTGTTTTAGTAGTCCTCATCATTTTTGTAAGATAATATACCAATAATTATAATGAGGACTTATTTGGGTGTGAATATTGTCTAGATGGCAATATTTGTATTTAAACTCACAGTTTTTATGTTGTATTAATAAAGTTGTAGTTGTGACGCCCCAAAAATAGGTATACATCACCTATTCCGAGTCGCCAAATACATGATGCACGTAATCTGAATACAATCTTAAATATACAACAAGAGAGTCATGAGTTTTAATACAAACATTGTCTTCAGACAATATCCACTCTCGAATAAGTCCTCATTACATTTATTAACACACTATTTAATGTAATAGTGAGGACTACTAATACTATCATCTTGACCATCACTCGCTCCCCAGAGCTAGTCCCGCTACGTTCTCATTTCTCAAGAGAACGGTGAAAGAAAGGGTGAGCTCAACTAGCCCAATAAATATTATGACTAAGATAATGCTTGAATAAATTATCATTAGTCTTCAACAATGTTAAACCGATAAAATACAATGTACATCAAGTTTAACTGCGTGAAACATCTGATCCATTAAAAGAGTCAAGTAGAGAATAAAATTTACTATCTTTTATGATTTAAAAGGTTTTCATCACTTTTATCGCTGGGATTCAGCTTAATACATAATCCACCTCATCCCTGCACTACGGCCAAAGATATTCATTAGTATCACAATCACAATTTATCCATGCACTACGGGCCAAGGATATTTGTGTATTCATTAATGGTCAAGCGATCATGCCAACAATTGCCCATCAATGCACTACGGGCCAATGAGGACTTTTACCACATCATTTGTAACATTACGGTCATGATTACACCAAATAATTCCTGGTCATAATCATACCAAGTCCATCTATGCACTACAGGTCATAGATGACTTTCAACAAAATATAAACATGGGGATGATGACAATGATATAAGAATTCAATAAAAGAAGTTCAAGAATTAATTTATCCAGGAACTAATAACGTCTAAATTGTCAACATGATACTTATTTGTAGAGTAATATTTAAGAATTCTCAGAAGAATATTTCCATGAAAGATATTGGATGAAGATCAAATATCAAGGATATTCTACTAATTTCATGCAGTATAGAATTCAAAACTTTAACCAACTGAGTATAATAAAGAATGGAATAACAAAAGAAATCACCATGCACACTACAAGAAAAAGCTTTATTAGCGATAGCATATATCGATCGATCGCAGATTTATGAGATATGCATCGGCGATCGCATCGCGATCATTGATAAAGCGCCAGACAAAATCTGATTCTTTGGGATGCACATTAGCGACCACTATTAGCGACCGATATGAGCGACCGAAATGACAATTTCGGTAGCTAAGCTGAGTCAACATGGTCCAGGGACAAAGCTGACATGGTCCACGTGGCAGTGACCGGTATCAGCGACCGGATGCGGTCGCTGATAGCCTCAAATATGTAGTCGTCGCTAATAATGGTCGTTGTACCTGTTTTGTACCTGCTTTATCCTAACAACAGCATACACAACAATATAAACATCCATCGTCCACCAACGCATACACCAAACTAGTCTATAAACCTTTAAAAACCAATATGATTTGAATAAATATAATAACATTTCAAAACTTGTTTAAGTAACATACAATCATCCAAAGAATGAATATACAAGTACAAGCTTATACTATAACTACAAAACTAATCTAAAACAGGTACGTCAAGCATCATCGCCTCCTTGATCACCCTGTAATTAACAAAATAATAAAACAAGTTACAAATATATACTAACTATGTTAATATTGGTATATTACGACAATATATACAACAAATTGATTTTATACCTCGTCGCCATCCCCATTTGTGATCTTTGCTGCTGCTATCTTGCTTGATTAACTCCTCAAAGACTCGGTGCTCCTAGATTCCACCAAGATCTTGGAAGATCGCGATCTTGACATATAGCTCTCACACAGTCAACCGGAGTATGAATAGCTGGATGGCTCGATGACCGTAGATCGGGTAAAAGAGCAAACTGAGCCATTTGAAGGATGGGCATCGTCGTTGTCCTTGACCTTTAATGTAGTTCTTCTTCACATGAGCGCCTCTCCCACAACTCTTGATCAATAAAGGACGTGGAGTGCCTTCGGGATAGCGCTCATTCAATAAACGCTTATAATTGTCCTGTCATCATGTTAACAATTAAATAGTTAAAAATAAATTAATTCTGTAATCATTGATAAACAAGATCAAGTTGTTAAAATTTATTACCGCTATCTGGATAGCCTCAGGCAGACCATCACGGGTGGCCACGTACACATCTAGCAAATGGATAGGCTGACCTTGAGACTGAGACTCCTATACAAAAAATAGCATAATATTACTAAGTAAAAATGTGATATATTTTCTACAATTCATGAGTGTAAACATATTAAAACTTGTAAATACGTACCCTGGCAGTGATATGATGCAACTGTGAAATACTACCGCCCTTGTATGTCCCTTTGGCCTTTTCGCCATCGGGTACACCTGAGGATCTGTTGTTGGCGGCAGTCTTTCGTCTTTTCACCCAGCTCTCAGCTCTCTATTGGGCACACATCTCAACCCATATTGCCTGGGTGCACCACCAGGGACTATGCTCGTGCATGTAATCTTTTCCCTGGTCTGGATGGTTGATCTCGGCATTGTGAAGGGCTTTTTATCTTTCTTTATTCAAATTGTCTTTGGTGCGGACCGCGCACTTTTGCCAGAATAATGTCTATATCACTGAAGCCTGCGCGTCCTCCCATCTATACCGTTTCTGCAAATAAAACAACAATAATAACATTACTAAATAATTATCCTTTGAATATTATATTAATATTATCTGTCATAATTAAAAAAAATATACGAAATTACGCCCAAACAAAGATCCTTGTGGGCGATAGGTGTGCTTTCATGCGTAATCATCACAGTGTAGGCGAATTACGTAAACACAACTGTGATATGCACTTGACGATCTTATTATCTGAAAAATCACTATAATATACAACATCAATTAACATATATTAAAGCAATTTACATCTAAGTTATAATACTTATGAACATTTTTCAAACTTATACTTATAATACTTAAAAAAAATTCGCGAGTCTCCCTACAATATAGACTAGCCACATGCGACGGCGTGCATATATGGACATTTCTAGGCACCCAAGGCACAAACCAAGAGAAATATACAAATTTTCAATACAATAAGACCAAAACAATAACGATTGAATGCAAATTAAAGCGGTAAAAAATTCAGACCCATATACATTACCAATATAATATCAATCAAAACATTACCAATATACAATAAATGGAATATTAAATGCTTATATATAAATGATATATATGCGGGACGACGTGCGTCTTTATTAGGAGGAGGCGAATCTGAATAATAATCCGATCATCCGGATTAGTAGGGCCTTGGGCACATGATTAGGCCCCTACCCAAGCCGCGCTTTTCTGCTACCGCTTTAGAAGCCATCCAGATATTACAAATTTCAAGATGTTATTATGAGTCATGTTTGATTATATGTATATATGACAATAAACATGACAATGATATAAACATGTATATATATGAATATAAAATGACAATAAACAAAAGTTGCATTTAAATAGTTTAGTACATAAACATGACAAAGATGATATAAACATGTATATATATATGAATATAAAATGACAATAAGCAAAAATTGCATTTAAATAGTTTAGTACATAAACATGACAATGATATAAAAAACATGTAATGCTAAACATACATTTTATTTGTTCAAGTGTCGATATGTTCGATTCGAAATCATTTTGTATACGTGTAGCGATTCATAACCATCATCTGCTTGATTCGATGTCGATTCGATCAATAACTCTTCCTCCTCGATGATCAATGTCATCCGACACAAAGTATTGACTCGGGATCTAATTCATGTGGTTCATCTCCACCATCTAACTGGATTACTTCATTGTCGTCCTCCACATTTATTATAGTTTGACTATGAAGCATCTACTCTTGGTAAATCTCCCCATCAACTAATTCTACACGACTATGCGCGGGAGTATGAATTACAACTTGCCAATCTGTAGGCGGTCTATCCCTTTTCCTAACAGGACTAGGAGTGTAGTATACTTGTACTATTTGAGTTGGTAAAACAAATGATTCGTTTAGAGTACGCAGACTCTGGGAGGTCAATATCGGCGATTCCATATGCATCAACACGTATCCTTTTTACGAATCAAACCAACGGCACTTGAATAATCGAATATGACCCTCATGACGTGCCGCTTGTGCACGACAACTCTACGATTTCCTCCAACTCCCCATAAAAAGGCACGACCAAGCTCATTGTAACAATCTCCTTGGACACACACTCCGAGTTCGTTGTTCTTTTACTGCTACCCGTATGCCTTTGTGTGAAATTCACAACCATTTATTTTGTAACCATTGCGGCTGACTTGGTCCCTATCTGGTCCCATAGCTAGGACTTGTACATTAGCCGGAATCGTTGATCCCTCAGTCAAAGCCTACAAAAACTCAATCTTATTAAATGAAGTCATAGTTAACATGGAGTATATATCTTTATCAGTTATGCCGGGATGCTTCACTTTTAACTCGTCATCGTACAATCTATACCATGTTATAAACATTAACATATTGGAATAAAATTTTACCTTAAAAGATAAATTATCAAGTTTACATGTGTACCTCATAAATTTGTCAATCTCCTCGCAATTGAGAAGAATGTAAGTATGTGCAGCATGTAATTCTTGCTCGAGAGAGGAATATCGCTTCCACTTTTCCATAAAAGCGCGACTGATAGACCAAATCTGAGAGTCGACCATTTAGTTCAACATTTCCCCCATCGTCATGTCTCGATACTCGATTGGCCTTTGTCAAGACTTCGTCCAGAAAATAGTCTGAGACAAACGTAGATATCTCATCGAAACTGTATGCCTCACATATCGACCCCTCGACATAAGCTCTATTCTTCACCTTCCTCTTAAGGTTTCCCATCACCCTCTCGAAAGGGTACATCCATCTATATTGAATCGGGACCCCACCACGAGCTTCATAGGGAAGATGGATTTGCAAATGCTCCATGGAGTCAAAAAAAAAAGTGGGAATATTTTTTGCAGTTTACACGTGATCTCTATAATGTCCTTCTCATTTAATGATTTTGAACATAAGTCTTTGAAGAAACGACTAAGATCCGTCAAAGCATCCCATATTGGTTTATCAAGCAGATCCCAAAATTCTATAGGCATGACTCTCTCCCATGAACACACATGATGGTCATGACTCTTCATCCCTTGCAATTTCCCACCCGTAACACACCTTGCAATGTTTGGCGATATCCATCTCGGTAGTTTCAGGAGACTTAACCCATGTGCACACATCTTCAACTTGCTTTTTGGACAATGTGTACCTTGCATGCGGTTTGACAATCTTACCATTAGGAGATTCATAAAGTTCTAATCCAGGATGCTTACAAATATCTTTCATGTCCAAACGTGCCTTATCGTTATCTTTTGTCTTCCCCGTAACATTCATCACAGTGTTAAACACATTGCCAAACACATTCTTCTAAATATGCATCACATCTAGATTATGACGAATCAAATTTGTAGACCAATAAGGCAGTTCCCAAAAGATGCTTCTCCGAACCTAGTTATGAGATTTGCCAAACCCATTGATTATGTTTGTGGCATCAACCTTACCAAATGGGATAACCGGCAATCTCATCACACGATCTCGCATCTCCGTTCCCGATAATCGCGGTACAGGCATATCATTGTCTACTTTCCCTTTTCTGAAGTGTTCTTTATTTCTTCGAAACGGGTGATCTACCGGTAAGAACCAACGATGACAGTCAAACCAACAAGGCTTTCGACCTTTTGATAGATTAAACGACTTTGTATGCTCCATACAATACGGACAAGCCAACTTCCCATGTGTACTCCATCCAGCTAACATACCATAAGATGGGAAGTTACTTATAGTCCACATAACCGCTGCCCTAAGGTTGAAATTTATTTTCGTTGCAACATCCCAAGTCTGTACTCCATCCTCCCACAATACCTTCAACTCGTCTATAAGAGGTCTCAAGTAAACATCTAAGTTCTTTCCAGGACTCTTAGGACTAGGAACCACGAGTAAAAGAAACAAGTATGGCTGTTTCATACACATCCAAGGAGGCAAGTTGTACGGAGTAACAATCACAGGCCAACATGAGTACAGAATAGCTGAGTGGCCAAACGGATTGAAACCATCGGTGGACAATCCAAGCCTCACATTTCTAGGTTCCAATGCAAATCTAGGATGTTCGAAGTTAAAATTTTTCCAAGCCTGCCCATCTGCGGGATGATTTAGTTCTCCATCTTTAGCTGGAGATTTCGCATGCCAACTCATATGTTCAGCTGTTCTTGAAGACATGTACAATCTTTTTAGCCGATGTGTTATTGGAAAATACCTTATAATCTTAAACGGTATACTTGATTTTTTTGTAGTCACACCCTCTTTATTAGGCCTAAACCGATCATGACTGCAAAACGTGCACCTTGTCATCTGTTCATTTTCCTTATAAAACAACATGCAATCGTTGGGACATGCATCGATCTTTTGGTATCTAAGTCCCAACTTCTTCACCATTTTCTTACAAAAGTAATAGTTACCAGGTAATTTCTCATCGTCAGGCAACATACTCTTAATGGCCTTCAAGAGCGACTTAAAACACTCATTGCTCATGTTGTGATCAGCCTTGATGTTAAGTAATGTCGCCACTGCAGACAATGTAGTGTGTTTGGTGCAACCATGCCACAATGGCTCGCTACCCTCGTCTAACAACTTAAAGAAGTCTTTGGCATCAGAATTCATAGGTTGCTCTCTCTTGCTCCCAATCAAAATCGCCCTGTAATATCATGAACCATTTCATTCATACGATGAGTACTCTTCGCCTTTAATTGTGTACTTCTGTGATGCCACCATCTCTTCTCTGCCCATGTGCCCACCAACATTCTTCGTAATTTCTCATGAACCCGAAAACAAGTAAATGATAGTTTACCATGTCTCTGTCTATATAATTTACATTCTTACACTTCAAACATGGACATCGTATCATGACTTACCATTCATACATTCTAGGTGACTATCGCGCGTACTCCAAAACACTTGGCAACCAAATTTCTAAATTCAAATTACAGAAGATTTATCCGGGCACTTAACTTTCGTCGTGCCATCCAACTATGGTCTGAATAGAGGTCCATGATTCCACGGTACCTACTACAGACAACATGAGCTTATTAATCATATGACTTGAGCATACTTGTAACCATATGACTTGAGCATACTTGTAAGCATGCATATGATTAACATTTAAGCATACTTGTAAGCATATGACTTGAGCATACTTGTAACCATATGAGTATCATTTAAGCATACTTGTAAGCATATGACTTGAGAGCATATATACTTATAATCATATGACTTGAGTATACTTGTAAGCATATTATATCATGTTATTTTATTTTAATTTGTTTTAAATTTGTTTTTATTGTTTATCGTAAGTGAATACATAAGGTATTTCATTCATGCTAGCTTTATATCAGAGTTTGCTAATTCATTTATACAACTTTATAGCCAAAACAGTCTCTTTATTGACCAAGTGTGTCTAGTTACCTTCTCTATTGCACTAACAGTTCCCTAGCACTGTCTATTTTGGCTTAACATCCCCCTAACAACCAATCTTAGCTTGGCTTGGCCCCGTGAGGCTTGGCTAAGCTTGGCGTGGCCTCGCGGCCCCAAGCCCAGCCCATCAGCTCCAACATTCCCTTAATAGGCTCTAGTGGATCACCAATAGGCTCATTAATAGTATAAATGTTCGCAACTACCCGACTAATAAAAAAATTTCGCCAGAGTCTCCCCTGTAATATGGACTAGCCACATGCACGATGTCATGTATATAAGGTCATTTCTAGGCACCCAAGACATAAACCAAGAGTCCACATATAGACGATCTTGCATAAGTATAAATAATGTGAAGAAAAGCCTAACTATTACCCATAGACGATCTTGCATAAGTATAGTTCTCATATAGGCATAGATTTGACTATAATTTCATAAACAGTCCATATGAGATACCATGAATTGGATGGAATTTTATTTTATTTTGACCATAGAAGCTTCAAAATGATAAATCGTTCATCTCAAATGAGATACCATTTTTCTTTGTGTAAATGTGTTCATATTATATTATCAAAAATTATGAACTTATCGGAATCCCAATGCTCATAAAATTGTTCATCATCCCAAATGAGAAAGCATTTGAGCATGAAGCAGCCCCAAATTTGCTTACAAAAATAACAGTTTCCAATACAATTATGTAACAAATTGCATAATCAACACGAGGATCTGATTTGTGAACTTTAGGTTTTTGAAATATTCTACTAAATGGGTGACCTCCCCTAGACTTGCAAATGAGAAAAGTAATAAAACTAAATGGACCTTTACAACAATATGTAATACACTTTCAAGTTTAACTCTGTTAGAAATGACAGAAATAATCGAATGTGTTTATGCATCATTGAATCAATTTCCAGGTATGGTATTATAAACAACAAACTGAAAATTAAACTAAAAGAAGAAGAAGAAGAAGAATTTCTTACCTTTGAAATTAAATTGATTTGAAGAAGATTGAACACACCGAATCGAGCGAACGCCTCTTCTCTCCCCCTTCTCCCTCTTCTGTCGCCCTCTTTTTTTTTTCTTTCTTCTTTGAATCGGCGAATGCACGAGCACGAATCATTTAAGAGAATCAATGACCGCATCGCGATCGTGATTTTTAATGACGTGACGCTTTCAAATGATCGCATCGCGATTCTTGAGATAATGCTTAGTCGCAACAAAATAACGCGCCAGGGTTTCGCACCAAATTTTTTGGGGGAAATTCATATCGGCTGACCGTCGGCGACCGCAGATGATTCATTGATATCAAGCGACTAAATTTTTCCTATCGTAGATAGCGGTCACTAATACTATAATCAGCGACCGAATATGCTGTCACTGATATTATTGGTCGCAGATAAGCCTTTTTTTTGTAGTGGCATGCGGTGCTTATGATGTACAAAGTTATTCCAACGAGCAATAAATAACGGAACCGGTCAAAGTATAATACGCATCGACAGGATATTCCAACAAAATAATAAAGAATGGAATAACAACAGAAATCACCATGCATGCGGTAGGGCGGGGATATACTTGAAGAAACTTGCACTACGCTCAAAGCTTTCTTAAACGCTAAAGAAATACGCTCAAGATAGAAGAATAATTCTCTCTACGCTTTCTCTCTCTAGAGTTTGATTGAATTAAGTAAGAAATAATGAAGGAATGAGCTTCTATTTATAGAAGAATGGTGAATAATAACCAATCCATGAACGGTCCGGATCGATTTACTTTAAACGGATGGTCCGTTTGGTTTACAATAAAATATAATATATTCTATTTATAATCTAATAAAATGAATAACTTTTAAAAAGATTTTACTATCTGCAAACACTATATCGAGGCACTATGCAAACACTATGCATAATAAAATATAATATATTCTAATTATTGTCTAATAAAACGAATAACTTTATAAAAGTATTACATTTTATATAAATAACTTTTCTGTTTTATTACATTAATAATACTAATAAAATAAAACTTCATCATCATTATTATTATTCACACTATTAATCGATTAGGTCGTTCCTAGGAAAGAGGGGCTTTCAATAAGGATTTCTCCTATTGACGCCATGATTAGGTGACCAAACCTCTCCTTGTGAACTTACTGTACATCGTTAATAATGCAAATAATAATATTAATAACTCATCATCTCAATTATTGATTTAATAATATATAAAATATCGACAATAATTGAATAAAACTGAATGACTTCTCAAGTAAGCATCAATAATCAATACCGTGTGCTACTATGCAACCACGCATATTCCTGTACTTTTAACACCGGGTGTTTCAACAGTTAACGAAAAACTTCCGCCGTTATTTTCATAAAAATATTTTTTATCGTTTTTTCAATCCGACAATAATTCCGTTAGGGTCCACTGATGATTGTATTAATGGTTTGCACCGTAATATTCTCCCACCAATCGAATATTATAAACAACTTCACGTACTTTGTAAAATTTCTAAATATTACCCACAACTATAACATTATATCAAATTCATTCCATAATATTTAAAAATGATAATTATAGAAAATTCATCTTTATTCATAAAAGTTGGGGTCTTACAATCTCCCCTTCTTATGAAATTTAAGCCCTCGAAATTAGGGTGCGTGACTGGTATATCAAAGAGGTAAGGATACCTTGATTTCATTTCAGATTCTAATTCCGTGTCATTTCCTCAACATCGTGGTTCCTCCATAAAACTTTGACTTGAGGTATAACCTTGGGCGTAGAATATGTTCCTTCTTATCCAAGATTTAAATAGGAACCTCTTCATACGTTAAATCTTCCGCTATTTCGTCCGGTTCTAACTTCAATAATGTGGTTCGGGTCTTTCACATATTTACGTAACATGGATATATGAAAAACGTTATGAACACGAGACATACTTAGGCGGTAAAAGCGAGTCTATAAAGCTCACATTCCTACTACTCGATCGAGGATTAAAAATGGGCCAATGAATCGAGGATTGAGCTTTTCTATCTTTCCAAATCTCGTAACTCCTTTCCATGGAGCAACACGTAACAACACATGATCTCCAATATCGAATTCCACGTCCTTTCGATGAAGATCAGCATAACTCTTTTGTCGATCTTGTGAGGTTTTAATACGTTGTCAGATTGTTTGAATCTTTTCCATAGTCATACGTACCAAATCCGGTCCCAACAATGTTTCTTCACCCACCTCATCCCAACATACTGGAGAACGACACTTTCTTCCATACAACGCCTCGAATGGAGCCATGCCAATACTTGCTTGATAACTGTTGTTGTAGGAAAACTCCACCAATGGTAAGAACTTGTCCCAACTTCCCTTGAAGTCAAGTACACAGAGTCTCAATAAATCTTCAAGAGTTTGAATAGTCCTCTTTGATTTTCCGTCCGTCTGAGGATGATATGCCGAACTAAATCGTAAATCTGTGCCCATAGCTTTTTGCAAACTAACCCAAAATCTTGAAGTGAATCTTGGGTCTCGATTAGAAACTATGGATACTAGCATACCATGCAATCTTATAATCTCATTTATATACATACTAGCAAGACGTTCAAGTGTATAAGTTTCTCGTATCGGTAAAAAATGAGCAGACTTGGTCAATCTATCAACAATGACCCAAATCACATCTATGTCTTGGGAAACCTTGGGAAGACCAGTAACGAAATCCATAGTAATGTGCTCCCACTTCCATTCTGGAATTTCAAGTGGTTGCAATGGACCTTTTGGTACTTGATGCTCTGCCTTGACTCGTTGACAAGTTAAACACCTTGAGATAAACAGCGTTATCTCTCTCTTCATATTTCCCCACCAAAATGTATGTCGAAGATCATGATACATTTTGGAACTCCCAGGATGGATTGCAAACGGTGTGTTGTGCGCCTCCATTATGATTTTATACTTTAAATCAGGGTCGTTAGGAACACAAAGTCTAGAGTTGACTCGAAGTACTCCTTCTTCATCGATTCTTGCTTCCGGCATAGCACCTTCTTGTACTTTCTTCCTCATATGCATCAGCTCCAGGTCTGTAGCTTGAGTAGCTTTAACTTTATCGATTAAAGTCGGTTCTACTCGTATATTCGCCATCATCACTTGGGTCCCTGGAGTCTTTATCTCTATCTCCATCCTTTGCAAATCATACAAAATGGGCCTTTGCGTTGACAATATCGCACTCGTACCCGCATATGATCTTCAACTCAATGCGTCAGCTACCACGTTCATTTTTCCAGGATGGTATTGGATGGTATGATCATAATCTTTCAACAGTTCAAGCCAACATCGCTGTTGCGTGTTTAGTTCCTTTTGAATGAAGAAATATTTGAGGCTTTTATGATCCGTAAAGATCTCCACTTTCTCCCTATACAAGTAATGCCTCCAAATCTTTAGTGCCAAAATGACTGCTGCCAACTCTAGATCATGAGTAGGATAATTCCTCTCATATTCTTTGAGTTGTCGAGAGGCATAGGCTATGACTTTCCCATGTTGCATGAGAACACATCCTAACCCTTTGCCTGAAGCATCACTGTAGATGACAAATCCCTCCGAGCCAGATGGTATTGTCAGAATAGGTGCTGAAATGAGTCTTCTCTTGAGTTCTTGAAAACTCTTCTCACATTCCTCATTCCAACCGAATTTTGTATCTTTCCGAGTCAGCTGAGTTAAGGGAGTAGCAATTAGAGAAAACCCTTCTACGAATCTCCGATAATAACCAGCTAAGCCGAGAAAGCTACGTACTTCGGTCACTGATTTAGGTTGCTCCCAGCTTTGAATAGCTTCAATCTTTGTTGGGTCAACAGATATTCCATGACTTGATACCACGTGCCCAAGGAATGCTACTTCCTCAAGCCAGAACTCGCATTTCTTTAACTTGGCATAAAGTTTATATTCATGAAGCTTTTGGAGTATCAGCCTCAAGTGTTTCTCATGATCTTCACGGCTTTTGGAATAAATAAGGATGTCATCAATAAAGACGACCACAAAGTGATCTAAATATTCCTTGAATACTCGGTTCATCATATCCATGAAGGCGGCGAGGAGCATTAGTCAATCCAAAAGACATGAATAGAATTCATAATGCCCGTCTCGAGTTTACGGCGGCCGTCTTTGGAATGTCATCCGGTTCTAATCTTCAATTGGTGATATCCGGAGCGAAGATTAATCTTTGAAAAGAATTTGGCGCCTTCTGTTGGTGGGTCAAACAAGTCATCAATACGTGGCAATGGGTACCTATTTTTTTGATGGTGAAATGATTCAACTCCAGATAATCAATACAAAAGTCGCATGCTCCTATCTTTCTTCTTCACGAATAGAACAGAGCACCCCAAGGAGAAAGTACTTAGGGCGAATAAAGCCAATGTCTAACAATTCCTGCAGTTGGGTCCTTAACTCACGAAGTTCAATAGGAGCCATTCGATATGGGGCATTGGAAATGAGTTTTATCTGGGGTTCAAGGTCGATACAAAATTCAATTTCACGTTAAGGGGTAGGCCGGAAGTTCTTGAGGAATACGTCGGAAATTCATTAACAATAGAAATATCATTCAAAACTGACGTATTTTTGTTTAGATCCGTGACATGAGTTAAGAAAGCTTGACATCCATTTTTTAATAAACGAATAACTTTATGGCTTGAGATGACAGTGATTGATTTTAATGGTTTGGTTGCTTGAATTCGCATAATAGGTTGGTTAGGAATATGAAAGCTAACAACCTTACGAAAATAATCAATTTTTGCATGATGAGTAGTTAACCAATCAATCCTTAGAATTACGTCATTTGAAAGTATTTTCAATGAAATAAGATCGACAAGTAATGTGAGGGTACCGATTTGAACCAAACAAGACTTATAAACAGTGGATGTAATGAAGGTTTCTCCCAACGGAGTTTCAACAGATAAGTCAAAGTCCAATTTCTCCGCAGTCAAATTTAAACGTTGAGCGCAAGTAGGAGAAATAAAGGAATGGGTAGAACCAGTATCAAATAAGGTATATACTTCGCTAGAGTTTATGATAAGCTTACCCGTGATGACCTCATTCAGGTTCCTTGCTTTCTGGGAGGTCACGACAAACGCTCTCCCTTGCACTACTAGCTTTGGCTTTTCTGGGGCGTCCTTTGGTGCCTCCATCCTAGCTGAACTCGTCTTCGGTGAACGACAAAATCGGGCTAGGTGACCTTCTCTTCCACAATTATAATATGCTTTGGATGTCATCGCATAGTTTGGACTGATGTGTCCCTCCCCTTCGCATTTGAAGCATATAATAGGTGGTCGTTCTCCTTCCTTAACAACAAGTGCAGGTACTGACGTCTTTCCATCATTATTGAATCTCCTCTATTCTTATTACTTTGGCCATGATTACCACCGAAGTGGTTACCATTTCTGGCATGTTGATTCCCTCCAAGCTTATTGTCACCGCTTCGATGACTGTTATCACGGGTATTATCATTTTGCCGGCTGCTCTCTTTGGTTAGGTTGGCTCATTATCGCGCTCCAATAACTGAGCCCTATTAACAACATCTGAATACAAACATAGTTTATGAGAGATAAGATATTGATGTATCTCGGGTTTCAAACCTCTTAGAAACATTCACGTCATTCTCTCCTCATTATCAACCAAATGGGACGCAAACCGGGACAACTCGACAAACTTGGCTTCGTACTGCGACACGGTCATGTTGTTTTGTTCCAGTTTAATGAACTCTACCTCTTTCATGTGATGAATACTTTTGGGAAAGTACTTGTCGTTGAACAGTTCTTGGAATTTCTCCTAAGACATCTTCAGTGCGGCAGGTTGAGTACGCTTTACAGATTCCCACCAGTAATCTGCCTCTGCCCGCAACATGAAGGTGGAAAAGGGAATCTTTTGCTCCTCGGAGCATCCCAAGACATCAAATATCTTGTTAATCTGTTTTATCCACGTCTCTGCCTTAAGTGGTTTTGGCTCTCCAAAAAACTCCGGTGGTCCCAGCTCCTTGAATCTTTTGGCGGTGGCCGTCAAGAGAGTTGCCGATGTTTCCACCGCATTTTGGATGAGGCTGCTATCGCCTGATGTTGAATGAATTGCGTGAAGCCTCGGAACATTCCATCGTTCATAATTTGGCCAGTGTTGTTGTTTGTATGAGGATTATCGCCTTTCTGATGCACATTGTCCTGGTTATTGATATGTAGAATCTCAACGGTCTCTTGTGCTCTATTGATGTTCTCAACATTCTCGGATGCCATTTTCAAACACTGCCACAAAACAAGGGTTAATTAACATATCACATATTATCCCTATACTTTGACCGACCAATTAAATATCAAATAAACTTAGGTAGGTCATACTAGTGAAGGAATTCCCCGTCTCTCCCCTCCTAGTTCTTGTCTCACATCGTAGCCAGAGATCATATCCCTAAGCTTTGATACCAACTGTGACGCCCCCAAAATAGGTATACATCACCTAATCTGAGTCGCCAAATACATGGTACAGAATACAAATAAAATCTTAAATACACAATAAGAGAGCTGTGAGTTTTAATACAAACATTGTCTTCTAGACAATATCCACTCTCAAAATAAGTCCTCATTACATTGATTAACACACTATTTAACAGAATAGTGAGGACTACTAATACTATCATCTGGACCATCACTCTAGTTCCCCACTAGTCCATTTCGTTCTCATTTCCTAAAGAGAACGATGAAAGAAAGGGTGAGCTCAACTAGCCCGAAGAAATATTATGACTAAGATAATGCGAATAAATTATCATTAGTCTTCAACAATGTTAAACCGATAAAATACAATAGACATCAAGTTTAACTGCAATGAACATCTGAATCCATTAAAAGAGTCAAGTAGAGAATAAAATCTACTATCTTTTATGATTTAAAAGGTTTTCATCACTTTTATCATTTGGGACTTAGCTTAATAAATAATCCACCTCATCCTCGCACTTCTGGCCAAGGATATTCATTAGTATCACAATCACAATTTATCCATGCACTACGGGCCAAGGATATTTGTGTATTCATTAATGGTCATGATCATGCTAACAACTGTCCATCAATGCACTACGGGCCAATGAGGACTTTTACCACATCATTTGTAACATTACGGTCATGATTACACCGAATAATCCCTAGTCATAATCATACCAAGTCCATCTATGAACTACAGGTCACAGATGACTTTCAACAAAATATAAACATGAGGATGATGACAATGATATAAGAATTCAATAAAACAAGTTCAAGAATTAATTTATCCAGGAACTAATAACGTCCAAATTGTCAATATGATACTTCTTTGTAGAGTAAAATTTAAGGATGCTCAGAAGAATATTTCCATGAAAGATATTGGATGAAGATCAAATATCAAGGATATTCCACTAATTTCATGGAGTATAGAAGACAAAACTTTAACCAACTGAGTATAATAAAGAATGGAATAACCAAAGAAATCACCATGCATGCGGTACTTCGTGATGTACGAGTTATTCAATAGAACAATAAATAACGAATAACGAAGTCGGTATAATCGCTGCCAAGCGTGATATTCAACAAAATAATAATGAATGGAATAACAACGAAATCACCATGCATGCGGTACTTTGCATAGACAAGTTATTCCAACGAATAATAAATAACGGAACGGTCCCGTAAAAACGCATGCACGGGATATTCCAATGTAATAATAAAAGACGGAACCGGGTTCGACGTAAAAGCGCCTGACGAGGATATTCTAACGAATAATAAAAAAGGCGGAACCAGGTCCGGCGTATAACGCATGAGCAGGATGTTCCAGCGAATAATAACGAATGGAATAACAACATAAATCACCAAGTATAGGGTTGATTGGCGTATACGAGTTATTCCAACGTAATAATAAAGAATGGAATAATGAAGTTCTCTTAATGAATATGAAAAATAATACCCTTTTACCTTATAAAGAAGAGTACTCCGAAGCGGTAGGGCGAGGATATACTTGAAGAAACTTGCACTACGCTTTCAAGCTTTCTTAAACGCTAAAAGAAATACGCTTCGAGATAGAAGAATAATTCTCTCTACGCTTTCTCTCTAGAGTTTCAATTGAATTCGTAAGAAATAATGAAGGAATGAAGCTTATTTATAGAAGAATGGATGAATAAGTAACCAATCCATGAACGGTCCCAGATCGATTTACTTTAAATGGATGTTCAGTTTGGTTTACAATAAAATATAATATATTCTATTTATAATCTAATAAAATGAATAACTTTTAAAAGATTTTACTATCTGAAACACTTATGCAGCCTTGTCACAAACACTATATGCATAATAAAATATAATATATTGTAATTATTGTCTAATAAAACGAATAACTTTATAAAAGTATTACATTTTTTTATATAAAAGTTTTTCTGTTTTATTACATTAATAATACTAATAAAATAAAACTTCATCATCATTATTATTATTCACACTATTAATCGACCGTGTCGTTCCCAAGAAAGAGGAGCTTTCGATAAGGATTTCTCCTATTGACGCCGCAATTAGGTGACCAAACCTCTCCTTGGCGAACTTACAGACATCGTTAATAATGCAAATAATAATATTAATAACTCATCATCTCAATTATTAATTTAATAATATATAAAATATCGATGATAATTGAATAAAAGCTGAATGACTTCTCATATAAGCATCAATAATCAATACCGGTGTTACTATGTAACTACGCTGTATTCTCATATTTTAACACCGGTGTTTCAACGAGTTAACGGTAAAAACTTCCGCCGTTATTTTCATAAAAATATTTTTGTCGTTTTCTCGATCCGAATGATAATTCCGCTTATGGGGTCCACCAATGATTGTCTTGTCAAATGCATTTAATATTTTCCGACCAATCTAATATTATAAACAACTTACGTACTTTGCAAAATTTCTAAATATTACCCAAAACTATAACATTATATCAAATTCATTCCATAATATTTAAAAATGATAATTATAGAAAATTCATCTTTATTCATAAAAGTTGGGGTCTTACAGTAGTTGTTTCTGTACCATGTTATTGACGACTCAAAATGGGTGATGTATACCTATTTTGGGGGCGTCACAATTGGTATCAGAGCTTAAGGATATGATCTCTGGCGGAGATCGGGGAATAGAACTAGGAAGAGAGAGACGAGTAAAACCTTCGCTAGTGTGTCCTACCTAAGCTTATTTGTTAGTTGGTCAGTATATAGGGATATTATGTGATATGTTGATTTCCTTAATTAACCCTTGTTTTATGGCAGTATTTGAGAATGTCGACTGAGAATGTTAACAGTGGAGTAAATGAGACCGTGGAGACACCTTTACTCACCAACAAGGAGAACGTGCAACAGGTTGGCAATGTTCCTCCTGTGAACAACACCACTGAGCAGATGATGAACGACGGGATGTTTAGAATGTAAAATCCCAAATTTTACGAATAAAGATTTAAATTTCTTGATTTTTTTTTGAATATTATGGTGTGGATTTAATATAATGTTATAGTTGTGGGTAATATTTATAAATTTTGCAAAGTATGCAAGTTGTTATATTATATTCGATTGGTCCGGGAATATTCTTAGTGTCGGGGAATATTCGTACGATGGCACAATCATTGATGGACCCCACAACAGAATTATTGTCGGATTGAGAAAACGATAAAAATATTTTTATGAAAATAACGGCGGAAGTTTTACCGTTAATACTGTTGAACTACTCGGTAATAAAAGTATAGTAATACGCGTGGTTACATAGTAGCACACGATATTGATTATTGATGCTTACGTGAGAAGTCACTCAGTTATACTCAATTATTGCTATAGTAATTGTTGCATCATATCTCTCATATTATTGATTCGATTATTGTCACAGTATCCTCTGCATTATATGATATATTATTAAATCAATAATTGAGATGACAAAGTTATTCATATTATTAAATTGCAATATTTACAATGTCTAGAAGTTCTCCCAAGGAGATGTTTGGTCACCTAATTACGCGCCAATAGGGAGAAATCCTTATTGGAAAGCCCCCTTTCTCGAGCGACACGGTTGTTAAATATTGTGAGTTATAATATTAATGATGAATAAGTTCGTGTTGATTAAAGATGAATTTTATAGTTCCATTGTGTTGGGATTATTGGTGTTAGTTGAAATCGATAACTATTCCGATGATAATTGATGTCTGGGGGTTATATTGATAAATCGGGTAATTTATCGGATAAATGTGCAATTAATTGCTACTTATTCACATGCTTATATAACTATTTATTCACATGTGTGTACTATTGAGTCACATTCATTTACTATTAGAGGAGTTGGTGCAAGATTGATAATACTTGCATGGTAAGTTAAAGATGGAGGTATAGATGGAGTCTTATATTGTAATTAATTTTTCACATGTATAGAACTATTGAGTCACATGATTTACTATTGAGTCACATGATTTTACTATTGATTCACATGATTTACTATTAGGGGAGGTGGTGCAAGTTTGATAATACTTGCAGGACTAAATTAAAAATGAAGAAAAAGTTGGAGGTATTGTACTGTAATTTTTCGAGCCCCAAAACGTGCAATTATCAAAACTATGTTTTCCTATAAATAAAAGCTCATTCTTCCTTCATTTCTCACCAATTCACTAAAGCTTTAGAGCCATTATTATAGAGAGAAATCTATAGAAAAAAAGAAGAAGAAAGCACATTACCTCACTTATTCCAAATCCGATTCTGCTTTGTTGAGGTAAGGGTATTTTTTTTTTCATATTCATGAAGAGAACTTCATTATTCCATTCTTTATTATTCTCGTTGGAATAACTTTGTATACGTGCTGCTAACCTATACTTGGTGAAATTCTTACATTATTCCATTCTTTATTATCTTTGTTGGAATATCCTCATGCATGCGTTTTATGCGCTGCATCTAGTTCTCATCTTTATTATTACATTGGAATATCCTGTCATGCGTTTTTACGTCGGACTCGGTTCCATCTTTATTATTACATTGGAATATCCTCATCCGTGTGTTTTACGCCTGCACGGTTCTATTATTTATTATTCGTTGGAATAACCTGCTCATACAAAGTACCGCATGCATAGTGATTTTTTTGTTGTTATTCCATTCTTTATTATTACATTGGAATATCCGTCGGTTCAAGTATTACGCTTGACCTGTTTCCATTATTTATTATTCTGTTGGAATAACCTGTCTATGCGAAGTACCGTATGCATGGTGATTTCTTTTGTTATTCCATTCTTTATTATACTCAGTTGGTTAAAGTTTGGACTTCTATACTCGTCATGAAATATCATTTTATTTGGTATTTTCTGTTACGAGTTACTATTTACGGGTTACTATTCACCCAGTTACTATTCACTCTAGTATTATTCACTCGGGTATTTGGTTTTCATGTCAGAATACTATTCACGAGTTACTATTCATGGGTTACTATTTATCAAAATTACTATTCACCCGAATATTATTCACTCGGATATTTGGAGTACTTTTCATGTTGGGTTACTATTCATAAGGTACTATTCCCGAAGTACTATTCACGGGGTACTATTCACGATAAAAAATTAATTCTTTTCTGTCCAAATTATTTTTGGTGCATGAATATTATTCTTGAATTTTACTCTACAAAGAAGTATCATGATAACAATTTGGACGTTATTAGTTCCTGGATAATTTAATTCATGAACTTGTTTTATTGAATTCTTATATCATTGTCATCATCCTCGTGTTTATATTTTGTTGAAAGTCATCTGTGGCCTGTAGTGCATAGATGGACTTGGTATGTTTATGACCAGGGATTATTCGGTATAATCATGACCGTAATGGTACAAATGATGTGGAAAAAAGTCCTCATTGGCCCGTAGTGCATTGATGGACAGTTTTTGGTATGATTATGGCTATGGATTCTCTTCGGCCAAGGGAGCAAAGATGAATTATTTTATGGCATGATCAGGACCGTTGATGAAAACACGATTATCTTTGGCCAGTAGTGCATGGATAATTCTTGGTCGTGATACTAAATAATATCCTTGGCCTGTAGTGCAGGGATGATTTGATGATGTGGATTATTTATTAAGTCGAGTCTCAAATGATAAAAGTGATGAAAAACTTTTTAAATCAGAAAAGATAGTAGATTTTATTCTCTACTTGACTCTTTTAATGGATTGTTTGTTCCGCTGCAGTTAAACTTGATGTCTATTGTATTTTATCAGTTTAACATTGTTGAAGACTAGTGATAATTTATTCTGCATTATCTTAGTCATAATATTTCTTACTGGGCTAGTTAAGCTCACCCTTTCTTTCACTGGCCTCTTCAAGAAATGAGAATATAGCTGGGACGAGCCGGGGAAAGGAGTGACGGTCCAGAGGATAGCATTAGTAGTCCTCACTATTCTGTTAAATAGTGTGGCAATAAATGTAATGAGGACTCCTTTGAGTGTGGATATTGTCTAGTTGACAATATTCCTATTAAAACTCTCAGTTTATGTATTGTCGTATATTACACGATGGGTGTATAATTATGTTTATATTTCTATTCTGTACCATGTATTTGGCGACTCAAGATGGGTGATGTATACCTATTTTTGGGGGCGTCACAGTTAGTATTGAAAGTAATATGCACACAAGCCAATCATGTTTGATGATAAAGCATATACTTTGTAACAATCTTATTCATTTATTAATAAAAAGTATTAATTTATTAAAGGCTTTTAATTATCTACATGATGCTGTTTTATAATATGTGATAAACCCATAGTTTTAAGCAATGCTTTTAGAATAATGATGATGATCATTCTAATGAGATCTAAATTCTTAGAAAGCTTAAAACTAAAATAGTTCCCAATCCTTGGATTACTAAATTGGGGATTAGTGAATCCGGGTAGATTGGTACATACGTTGCTTGCTCATTGGATGAGGATGATTGATCTCATGATTATTTGTGTGGAGACACTAAAGCAAGTATGTAGGTGCTTATTAGAGATTAAGTTCATCGAGCGTGGCTCGCTAAGGAATACCTAATGGAGTTTTACTTTACTTGTCAATAGGAATTCTGTAGTGATAGTAGTCAAGTAATCCTTGGACTTGAGATCATCATAGTATCTTGTGTATGATGAGTTATACTTTGACTTATTCCTTAAGACCCTTAGGGTATATCAAAGGGTATGCTTGGGTATAATAAGTTGTACATGGAGATAATGTATGATCAATAAAGAATCTACCACTTATTAAAAGAAGAGAAATGTCCTATGTGATTTGATAAATGACAACCAAGTAGTCCTTGGCAATGCGTAATGAAATTAGAAAGGAGTTTCTAATTTGCATTATTTGAGTTGTGCATTTAAGAGTCGAAATACATATAATTAAATAAAATAAGACTTGACATGAATTCCATGTCTTATATTTAATTGGGACATCAGATGGTGGAAGGATTGAATTATTTAAGAACTATTTACTCAAAGGTTCTTTTATGATTAATGTTGAAATCTATATTATCCGGAAAGTCGTTGATCGCTAGGAGGCTTATCCCTATTATAGAATAAATATTATTTATTTATATAAATTAATTGTTTAATTTATTTATTTAAATAAGATTAGAATTGTTCTAATTGATTTATTCACAACCGGTTTAATATGGAGAACCTAAAGGGTAACACCATAAAAGGAAGAATAATTATTTAAGAAGTTAATGGCATAATCATAATAATATGTTATGTATATTTAATTTAATCTATGGTGATAGAATAAATTAAATAGCTTAATGTTTATTATTTAATATTTTAGAAATATTAAATATAAATTAATAAGAGGAGTCTTATTAATATTATTACAATTATTATTATTATTTTAATTTCTAAAAGAGTTTAGGAATTAATTTAATATAAGTTCTCTCATTTATTCCTAATTAAATTAGGAAGGAAAATTAGTTAAAGGAGTTTAATTAATTATCCCTAATAAGATTAAGGAGCCCCTTTAATTAAAAGGGTTTAATTAAATAATACCTTATTTTAATAGGGTTACTTGATATCTTTATAAGAGGAGTCTTATATCAGATATCATGAATAGATTATTCCAATGGTTGGAGAGTACGTTCCTTTTCTATAGAGATAGAAAAACTAGGGTTTAGCCAACCACCCATCTTCTTAAATCCTTCTTCTTCCTTGGTGGATCACCTGTAGAGGCCAAACACTTGGGTGGCTAACGTTGATCAAAGGAAGGAACCAAACCCGGTGAATTCAAGTTGAACGCGAAAAGGATTGGAGGTGAACTTGTACCTGAGGAAGCTCGGATCTTCAAGGGTATGTTTCTTATTCATCTTTTTCGTTTAATTAATAATTGTGCATAAAGGGTGATCCGGGTATATGGTTTGTAAAATTTTAAACTCTGATTTTCCACGTTTCCGCTTATTTATGCAATTTGATTGCGTTCTTGAATAATTACAAACCTAACAAGTATCAGAGCTTAGGTATATGATCCATGGCTGAGGTGTGAGATAAGAACTAGGAGGGGAGAGACAGGGAATTCCTTCACTAGTATGACCTACCTAAGTTTATTTAATTGGTCGGTCAGAGTATAGGGATAATATGTGATTTGTTAATTAACCCCTGTTTTGTGGCAGTGTTTGAAAATGGCATCTGAAAATGTTGAGATAAGCAATGGAGCAAAATAATATGACCGTATCGCAGTACGAGGCTAAGTTTGCGGAGTTATCACGGTTTGCATCCCATTTGGTCGATAATGAGGAGCGAATAACACGAATGTTTCTAAGAGGTTTGAAACCCGATATATGTCAATACCTCATTTCTCATAAACTTTGTTTATATTCAGATGTCGTGAATAGGGCTCAGTTATTGGAGCGCGATAATGAGTCAGCACAACCAAAAGGTAACGACCAACAACACAATAATAATCGTACCAGTGGCAACGACCATTGGAACAATGATAAACATCGTGGGGAAAATTATCATGCCAAGAATGGTATCCACTTCAGTGGTAATCAAGGCCAAGATAATAGAAGTTGAAATTTCAAGAAGAGAATGTCACCTAGCCCGATTTTGTCGTGCACCAAAGTCAAGTCCAGCTGGGACGGTGGCACCAAAGGCGGATACGGAAAAAATAAAGTCGGTGGTTTCAGGAAGAGCATTTTTCGTGACTTCTTAAAAAAACGAGTAACCTGAACGAAGTTAGCACGGGTTAGTTAATTATAAATTCTTGCGAAGTCTATACCTTATTAGATACCGGTTCTACCCATTCTTTTATCTCTCTTGCTTGTGCTCAACGTTTAAATATGACTCCAGAGAAATTAGACTTTGACTTATCTGTTGAAACTCCGTTACGAGAAACCTTCATTACATGTGCTATCCAAGTCTTGGATGAGAGTCACAGTTTTGAATGATATTTCTATTGTTAATAAATTTCCTGACGTATTCTTGAAGACTTCTTAGCCTACCTCAGAACGTGAAATCGAATTTTGTACTGACCCCAGTACAAAACCCATTTCTTAAACCCTCAAATATTTTCTTCACCCAAAACGAACGTATAATGCACCAAAGACGATGGCTCGAGCTGTTGAAGGTTACAACCATTCAATATCATCGTGGAAGAGCGAACGTGGTAGCTGACACGTTGAGTAGAAGATTGTATGCGTTTACGAGTGCGATGTTGTTAACACAAAAACCCATTTTGTATAACTTACAACTGATGAAGATAGAGTTAAAGACTCTAGGGACCCACGTGAAGATAACGAATATACGAGTAGAATCGACTTTAATCGATAAAGTTAAAGTCGTGCAAGCTACAAACTCAAAGCTGATGAATGTGAAGAAGAAGGTTCAAGAGGGCGTTATTCTAGAAGCAAGAGTCAATGAAGAGAGGAAGTCTCAACCCTCGATTTTATTGGCCCATTTGAAATCCTTGACCGAGAAGGAAATGTGGCCTATAGAATCGTTTTACCGCCAAGTATGTCGCGTGTTCATAACGTTTTTAACGTATCGATGTTACGTAAATATGTGGATGACCCAAACCACATTATTAATTTAGAACCGGACGAGATAGCGGAAGATTTAACGTATGAAGATGTACCTGTTAAAATCCTGGAATGTATTCAATGCTTAAAGGTTATACCTCAAGAGTTAGAATCGGATGAAGTGTCCTCATCTGTTCGGCATACCAGGTACGTACGTAAATTTCGAGGGCAAAATTTCATAAGGAGGGGAGATTGTAAAATCCCAAATTTTACGAATAAAGATTTAAATTTCTCATTTTTTTTAAATATTATGGTGTGGATTTAATATAATGTTATAGTTGTGGGTAATATTTATAAAATTTGCAAAGTATGCAAGTTTTTATATTATATTCGATTGGTCCGAGAATATTCTTTGTGTTGGGGAATATTCGTACGACGGCACAATCATTGATGGACCTCACAACGGAATTATTGTTGGATTGAGAAAACGACAAAAATATCTTTAAGAAAATAACGGCGGAAGTTTTACCAGTTTATCTTTGTTGAACTACTCAAGAGTAAAAGTATGCGATATCGTGTGGTTGCAAGTAGCACACTCAGTATAGATTATTGATGCTTACGTGAGAAGTCACTCAGTTATACTCAATTATTGCTATAGTAATTGTTGCATCATATCTCTCATATTATTGATTCGATTATTGTCACAGTATCCTCTGCATTATATGATATATTATTAAATCAATAATTGAGACGACAAAGTTATTCATATTATTAAATTGCAATATTTAAAATGTCTAGAAGTTTTGCCAAGGAGAGGTTTGGTCACCTAATTGCGCGCCAATAGGGAGAAATCCTTATTGGAAAGCCCACTCTTTCCTGGGAACGACCTGGTTGTTAAATATTATGAGTTATAATATTAATAATGAATAAGTTCGTGTTGATTAAAGATGAATTTGATAGTTCAATTGTGTTGGGATTATTAGTGTTAGAGGAAATCGACATATATTCCGATGATAATTGATGTCTGGGGGTTATATTAATGATGAATAAGTTCGTGTTGTTTAAAGATGAATTTGATAGTTCCATTGTGTTGGGATTATTGGTGTTAGTTGAAATCGATATCTATTCTGATGATAATTGATGTCTGTGGGTTATATTGATAAATCGGGTAATTTATCGGATAAATGAGCAATTAATTTCTACTTATTCACATGCTTATATAACTATTTGTTCACATGTGTGTACTATTGAGTCACATTCATTTACTATTAGGGGAGTTGGTGCAAGATTGATAATACTTGCATGACTGACTAAGTTAAAGATGGAGGTATAAATGGAGGTACTATATTGTAATTAATTTTTTCACATGTTTAGAACTATTGAGTCACATGATTTACTATTGAGTCACATGATTTTACTATTGAGTCACATGATTTACTATTAGGGGAGGTGGTGCAAGTTTGATAATACTTGCAGGACTAAATTAAAAATGAAGAAAAAGTTGGAGGTATTGTACTGTAATTTTTCGAGCCCCAAAACGTGCCATTATCGAAACTATGTTTTCCTATAAATAGAAGCTCATTCTTCCTTCATTTCTCACCAATTCACTAAAGCTTTAGAGCCATTATTATAGAGAGAAATCTATAGAGAAAAAGAAGAAGAGAAGTCTGCTACCTCACTATTCCAGTATCCAGTCTTCTTTTGAGGTGAGGGGTATTATTATTATTATTTTTTTTATATTCATGAAGAGAACTTCGGTTATTCCATTATTTATTATTCTGTTGGAATAACTTTTGATCACGCTGGCTACCACATGCTTGGTGAAATTCTTACATTATTCCATTCTTTATTATCTTTGTTGGAATATCGTATACATGCATTTTATCTTGACCTAGTTTCTGTCTTTATTATTCTATTGGAATATCTTGTCTGTGCGTTTTACGTCAGACCTGGTTCCATCTTTATTATTCTGTTGGAACATCCTGTCTGTGTGTTTTACGCCAGACCTGGTTCCGTTATTTATTATTCTGTTGGAATAACCTGTCTATGCAAAGTACCGCATGCATGGTGATTTCTTTTGTTATTCCATTCTTTATTATACTCAGTTGGTTAAAGTTTTGACTTTTATACTCGTCATAAAATATCATTTTATTTGGTATTTTTTGTTACGAGTTACTATTCACAGGTTACTATTCACTCTAGTATTATTCACTCGGGTATTTGGGGCACTTTTCATGCCGAAATACTATTCACGAGTTACTATTCATGGGTTACTATTCACCAAAATTACTATTCACCCGAATATTATTCACTCGGGTATTTGGAGTACTTTTTATGTCGGGTTACTATTCACGAGATACTATTCCCGAAGTACTATTCACGGGGTACTATTCGCGACGAAAAATTGATTCTTTTCTATCCAAATTATTTTTGGTGCATGAATATTATTCTTTAATTTTACTCTACAAAGAAGTATCATGATAACAATTTGGACGTTATTAGTTCTTGGATAATTTAATTCTTGAACTTGTTTTATTGAATTCTTATATCATTGTCATCATCCTCATGTTTATATTTTGTTGAAAGTCATATGTGGCCTGTAGTGCATAGATGGACTTGGTATGTTTATGACCAGGGATTATTCGGTATAATCATGACCGTAATGTTACAAATGATGTGGAAAAAAGTCCTCATTGGCCCGTAGTGCATTGATGGACAATTTTTGGTATGATTATGGCTATGGATTCTCTTCGGCCAAGGGAGTAAAGTTGAATTGTTTTATGGCATGATCAGGATCGTTGATGAAAACACGATTATCTTTGGCCCATAGTGCATGGATAATTCGTGGTTGTGATACTAAATAATATCCTTGGCCTATAGTGCAGGGATGATTTGATGATGTGGATTATTTATTAAGCTGAGTCTTAGAGATAAAAGTGATGAAAAACTTTTTAAACCATAAAATATAGTAGATTTTATTCTCTACTTGATTCTTTTAATGGATTGTTTGTTCCGCTGCAGTTAAATTTGATGTCTATTGTATTTTATCAGTTTAACATTGTTGAAGACTAATGATAATTTATTTTGCATTATCTTAGTCATAATATTTCTTACTGGGCTAGTTGAGCTCACCCTTTCTTTCACTGTTCTCTTCAGGAAATGAGAATATAGCTGGGACGAGCCAGGGAAAGGAGTGACGGTCCAGATGATAGCATTAGTAGTCCTCACTATTCTGTTAAATATTGTGGCAATAAATGTAATGAGGACTCCTTTGAGTGTGGATATTGTCTAGATGACAATATTCCTATTAAAACTCTCAGTTTATATATTGTCGTATATTACACGACGGTTGTATAATTAAGTTTGTGTTTGTATTCTGTACCATGTATTTGGCGACTCAAGATGGGTGATGTATACCTATTTTTGGGGGCGTCACATAGAAGCTTTTTGCAGTTCATGCAAAATCAGACGAGGGAGACTCGTGCACAAAATACAGGTGGAAATGATAACAACGGACGATTTGTCACAGCCAAGCAGTTCAAAGAGTTGGGACCACGAGTGCAGGGAAAGCCGATCCGATTAAAGCGTAAACGCGTGGGTCAAACAAATCACCAAGATATTTGATGTCTTGGGATGCACGGAGGAACAGAAGGTTCCATTCGCAACCTTTATGTTCCGTAATGAGGCAGATTACTAGTGGGAATCTGTGAAGCGAACCCATCCAGCCGCACGCAGCATGTCTTGGGAGACGTTTCAGAAACTTTTTAATGACAAGTACTTTCCTGAAAGTATTCGTTATATGAAGGAAGTGGAGTTTATTAGACCGAACAAAATAACATGGCGGTGTCCCAAAGATGCGAGGCAAAGTTTGCGAGAGTTATCCAGTTTGCACCTCATTTGGTGGAGAATGAGGAGCGATGACGCCAAGTGTTTTACGAGAGGTTTGAAACCCGTAAATACGTCAATATCTCATTTCTCATAAATTTTCTCTCTATTCAGATGTTGTCAACATGGCTCAATTGTTAAAGCGAGATAACGAGTACGTTCAACCGAGGGACCATAACCAGGATCATATTGGTGACAGCAGTCATCAGAACAACGATAACCAGCGGAGAAAGAAGAATACGGACAAAGGCGGTAACCACTCTGGTGGTAATCATGGCCATGAGAATAGAAGAAGCGAGTCGGGAGGAGATTTTAAAAAGAGGAGATTCAACAATGACCATGTGAAGACGTCAACACCAAAGAAGAATCGGTTCTAAGGGGAGGAGAACGACCACCGGTTGTATGCTATAAATGCGGAAAAGAGGGACATATTAGCCCAAAAGGTCCACAACAGTTCAAGGTATGTTATAATTGTGGAAAAGAAAGACATATCGCTCGAGATTGTACAGTAGCGAAACCAAGTCCAAGGGGACGGTGACTCAAAAGACTGTCCCAGAAAAGTCAAAGTCAACGGTTCTTGGAAGAGCGTTTGTCGTGACTGGTCAAAATGCGAGGAACCCAAACGAGGTGATCACTGGTAAGCTAATCATAAATTCTTGCGAAGTTTATACCTTACTAGATACCGGTGCTACCCATTCATTTATCTCTCCTGCTTGTGCTCAACGCTTAAACTTAACTCCTGAGAGAAATTAGACTTTGATTTATCTGTGGAGACTCAGATAGGGAGAAACTTTCATCACATCCACTTTGCTTATAAATCTTGTTTAATCCAAGTTGGCACCATCACATTACCCGTTGACCTTATCTCTTTAAAGATACTTGCTTTTGATGTGATTTTAGGGATTGATTGGTTAACTACTCATCATGCCAAAATTGATTGTTTTCGTAAGGTTGTTAGTTTTCATATTCCTAACCAACCACAGTATGAATTCAAGCAACTAAACCATTAAAATCAATCACCGTCATATCTAGTCATAAAGCTATTCGCTTATTGAAAAATGGATGTCAAGCTTTTTAGCCCATGTTATGGATTTGAATAACGACACGCTCGGATTTGAATAATATTCTATTGTTAGTAAATTTCCGATGTATTTTTCAAGAACTTCCGGTCTACCCCGAACGTGAAGTTGAATTCTTTATTGACCTTGAACCTGGTACAAAGCCCATTTCTAAAACCCCATATCGAATGGCTCCTATTGAACTTCAGGAGTTAAAGGTCCAACTACAAGAGTTGTTGGACATCGGTTTCATTCGTCATAGTACATCTCCTTGGGGTGCTCCTGTTTTATTTGTAAAGAAGAAAGACGGAAGTATGCGACTTTGTATTGACTATTGAGAATTGAACCATGTCACCATCAAGAATAGGTATCCGCTACCTCGTATTGATGACCTGTTTGACCAGTTGCAAGGAGCACAATTCTTTTAAAAGATCGATCTTGGTTCTGGATATCATCAACTGAAGATTAGAACTAAGGATATTCCAAAGACCGCCTTGTAACTCCTAATGCGGGCATTATGAATTCTTAGTCATGTCTTTTGGATTGACTAATGCTCCTGCGGCTTTCATGGATTTGATGAACCGGATATTCAAGGAATATTTGGATCAGTTCGTTGTTGTCTTTATTGATGACATCCTCATATATTCCAAAAAACGTGAAGATTATGAGCACCATTTGAAGCTGGTACTCAAAAGGCTTCGTGAAAATAAGCTCTATCTGGCTTGAGAAAATAGCATTCCTTGGGCACGTGGTGTCAAAACATGGAGTATCTGTTGACCCGGCGAAGATTAAAGCAATACAAAGTTGGGAGCAACAGCAAGACGATGATCAAGTATCGTAGCTTTACGGACTTAGTCGGTTATTATCGGAGATTCGTGGAAGGATTTTCTCGAATCGCTACTTCATTAACTCAACTTAACTTTGAAGATACAAAATTAAATATGGAGCGAGGAATGCGAGAAGAGTTTCCAAGAGCTTAAGAGGAGACTCATTTCGCACTGCTCGACAATACCATCCGGTTCGGATGGATTTATTATCTCTGAAATGCTTGAGCAAAGGGTTAGGATGTGTTCTCATGCAACATGGGAAAGTCATAGCCTATGCCTCGCGACAACTTAAAGAGTATGAGAGGAATTATCCTAATTATGATCTAGAGTTGGCAGCAGTCGTTTTCGCGCTAAAGATCTGGAGGCACTATCTATATGGAGAAAAAGTGGAGATATATTCAGACCATAAAAGCCTCAAATATTTCTTCACCCAAATGGAACTCAACATGCGGCAATGACGTTGGCTCGAGCTGTTGAAAGATTATGACCACACTATTCAATACCATCCTAGAAAAGCAAACGTGGTAGCTGACGCGTTGTGTAGAAGATCATATACAGGAACGAGTGCAATGATGTCAAGTATACGCATAGAACTAACTTTAATCGATAAAGTTAAAGTTGCTCAAGCCACCGACCCGGAGCTGATGCGTATGAAGAAAAAAGTACAAGAAGGTGCTATTCCGGAAGCGAGAATCGATGATGAAGGAATACTTCGAGTCCACTCTAGACTTTGTGTTCCTAACAACTCTGATTTGAAGTACAAGATCATGATGGAGGCACATAATACACCATTTTCAATCCATCTTGGAAGTACCAAAATGTATCGTGATCTTCGACATACATTTTGGTGGAACAATATGAAGAGAGAGATTGCGAAGTTTATCTCGAGGTGTTTAACTTGTCAACGTGTAAAGGCGGAGCATCAAGTGCCTAAGGGTCCATTGCAACCACTTGAGATTCCGAAATGGAAGTGGGAACACATTACCATGGATTTCGTTACGGGTCTTCCCATGGTTTCTCAAGGCATAGATGAGATTTGGGTTATTGTTGATAGATTAACCAAGTCCGCTTCATTTCTTCGAAATCTGAGAGACTTATTCCCTTGAACGTCTTGCTCATATGTATGTAAATGAGATTGTGAGATTGCATGGCATGCCAGTATCCATAGTTTTGGATCGTGACCCAAGATTTACTTCACGATTTTGGGTTAGTTTGCAAAAAGCTATGGGCACGGATTTATGATTCAGTTCGGCATACCATCCTCAAACGGATGGACAATCAGAAAGGACTATTCAAACTCTTAAAGATCTATTAAGACTCTGTGTCCTAGACTTCAATGGGAGTTGGGATAAATATTTACATTTGGTGGAATTCTCCTACAACAACAGTTATCAAGTAAGTATAGGTGTGGCTCCATTCGAAGCATTGTATGAACGAAAGTGTCACTCTCCAATATGTTGGGATGAGGTGGGTGAAGCAACATTGTTGGGACCCGAGTTGGTACATATGACTACAGAAAAGATCCAAATGATTCGACAACGTATACAAACGGCACAGGATTGACAAAAGAGTTATGCGGATCTTCATCGAAAGGACGTGGAATTTAGTATTGGGGATCATGTATTGTTGCGTGTTGCTCCATGGAAGGGAGTTGCAAGATTTGGGAAGAGAGGAAAGCTCAATAAGATTTGAATTTTTCTGATAAAACGGCTATTTATTATGAATTATTGAAGTTCCAAAATAATTGATTTTTGGAAGTTTTAATGATGTTTATTAAGAAAAACGTTTTTTGGGCTACACTAACATGTGCAAAATGAGTTGAGATCAGTTGTCTAAGGTGGGCTTGAGTTTTGTTAATTATATTATTATTTTATTAAATTTTCTGCTTTGGTGTTCTAAGCATTTTCCTATAAATAGGGTGCTTAGGTTAGAATTGAAAATCACACCAGAAACTGAATTTTCTCTCACTTTCTCTCTCTATATTATCGAGCGTATTCTTGTGAGTATTTTGATACTTTGAGTGTTGCTATACGGTGCGAGTTCCCTTCAGCACTATATCCAGTATTCCAGTCAGAAGTACTATCTTTTCGAGGTAAGGGATATTTTTTTTTTAAAATGATATTATTTCTTCTAATATCATTATGTCGGAATATTGGTAAGATTTTTTTTGTAAAATTCTTGTCTTTTAGTGTCGGGGTTACTATTCACGTATACGACACTATTCACAAAAAACGGGATTACTATTCACATATACGACACTATTCACGAATACGACACTATTCACAAAAAATTTAAATTTTCGATTTTTGTCCAAAATATCTATTATGGATACTAGCTTTGATTGTATCCATGTTTTGATCATTCTTGAATTTTACTTCACCACGATTATTTATGAAGTATTTTTGAACTTGGATCGTTTGAAGTACGAATCCTTAAAATTTATTCTTTTGTTTCACTGGATTCATTTTTAAAAAATATTTTTCAACATCCTTAGTCCTAAATGATGATATTACTGAATATCTTTGGCCTTTAGTGCAAAGATGGTTGATTTTCTTATGAATATCTTTGGCATGTAGTGCAAAGATGTACAGGTGTTCAGATGAACATGACCGACTGATGAATATCTTTGGCCTGTAGTGCAAAGATGAATATTTGATTCAAGAAGTATGTTGATTGATGTTACAGGGATAAAATATTGATGATGGACTTTTAAATTCATAGATATTAGTAGATTTCATTCTCTACGTAACTCTTCTATGAATTATTATTTCCGCTGCGAATATTGATCTGAAATTTGTTGTCTATTGTATTTTATCAAATTTTTCCCTGTTGAAGACTAAAGATAATTTGTTCTATATTATCTTAGTCATAATATTCTTTACTGGGCTAGTTGAGCTCACCCTTTTCCTTTTTGTTCCATTTTTCTTCTCAGGAGGCGAGAATGTAGCGAGTACTAGTAAGGGTATGGAATGAAGGTTCTAGAAAGTTGTTTTAGTAGTCCTCACCATTTTTGTAAAATAATGTACCAATAATTATAATGAGGACTTATTTGGGTGTGAATATTGTCTAGATGGCAATATTTGTATTTAAACTCACAGTTTTTATGTTGTATTAATAAAGTTGTAGTTGTTTCTGTACAATGTTATTGGCGACTCAAAATGGGTGATGTATACCTATTTTGGGGGCGTCACAATATTAGTAGAAATAATATCATTTAAAAAAAAATATCCCTTACCTCGAAAAAGACAAGATTTCCATTGGAAGATCGGATATAGTCTTTGAAGGAACTTGCAATATATAGCAACACTCAAAGTATCAAAATACTCATAAGAATACGCTCGATAATATAGAGAGAGAAAGTGAGAGAAAACTTCAGTTTCTGGTGTAATTTTTAATTCTAACCTAAACACCCTATTTATAGGAAAATGGTTAGAACACCAAAGCAGAAAATTTAATAAAATAATAATATAATTAAAAAAATTCAAGCCCACCTTAGACAACTGATCTCAGCTCATTTTTCACATGTTAGTGTAGCCCAAAAAACGTTTTTCTTAATAAACATCATTAAAACTTCCAAAAATCAATTATTCTAGAACTTCAATAATTCATAATAAATAGCCGTTTTATCAGAAAAATTCAAATCTTATGTCTTTTCCATAGGAAATTCCATTCTCTACAACTTTGTAAGTTTAAGTTTTTTCAAATTCCAAACAAAAGTTGACCGAAATTCACAAACGGGCGATTTTACGAGCTATAATCCAATTTCAGTCAAGAAATGGAGTCCACCGACATGTTTAACATGTTTTAAACATTTATTGCAACAAAAATACTCTTCCTCCTCATTTATTCATATATCCCACCTTCATTATAAAAATATCACCATTATTATATTATTAAAATATAATAATATAATTAAATGAATTATTTTATTAGAAGAGATAAAATATCAATTTTCAACAATTGTCACATTAAAAATTTTCTCCATCTATATCCACATAAAATAGATATTTTCCTTATCATATAAATCAATAATTAATTATTCACAAATAATATTACAGAATCACAATATCGACAACCAGGCAGTTCCCAGGATATATGGGGCTTTCCAATAAGGATTTCTCCTTACTGGCGCGCAATTAGGTGACAAAACCTCTCCTTAGACAGAACTTTCTAGACATTGCCAATAATGTTATCTAATAATATTATTCAAATAATATGAATTATTGATCTGATAATGAAAATACTGTGTAGTGATAATTATTGAAACAACAATAATATAAAATATCAACGTAGCAATTATTGAATCAATAAAATAAAATATTGAACAGTAACTACTGTAACAATTATTGAGTAGTGCCTTCTTACGTAAGAATTAATAATTGGTACAATATCGTGTGCTACTGTATTTTAACCACCGGGTATTCCAACAGTATTAACGCTAATAACTACGCCGTTATTTATAAACCACTTATACTTGTCGTTTTCTTCATCCAATCGCTTTCTGTTATGGGACTCACACGAAGCTGCGCCGTCGTACGAATATTCCCCGACAGTAGGAATATTTCACGACCAAACTAATATTCCCCGACAACAATGAATATTTTATAACCACTTGCTTACTTGAAATATTTGCGCATTTTACCCATAACTAACCACATTAATCAAATCAACACTTACTATTTCAAAATAATAAATAGAGGAAATTCAATTTCATTAATAATAAGTTGGGATCTTACATATATTATAATTTTTACTTAACTTGATCTAATTAATTAAATTATGAACTTGTTCAATAAATAATATAAATGTCAAAAAATAATAAATATTCATTTTACTAGGAAATAAAGGCACACACTTTTTGCTAATTAAATTTCTCAAAGATTAAAATTTACGTAGTATACATTCAAATATATATTTTTTGTAATTAAAAGGTAAAATTTTAATACCCATAAAAATCTAAATTAATGCAAAAAAATTATAATTATTTTTTGAAATGTTAAATTTTACGTAAAACAAACTTATTATTACGTAACAAATCTTATTATTCATATAAAAATATTAAAAATTATATTAATTATTTTTCTCAAATATTAAACTAAACATAAGTCACACTTGGATATAATTATTTACATAAAAATGATAAATGTTGTTACTCGGAAAGAGTATATATTAAAAGAAATTTTTTTAACAAGATAGATGTAGTAATAAATATTATTATATTTTCTTTTATTTAACATTGCACAAAAAACAACACTAATCAGATACTAAAAAATGTAACCAAAATCATAAACATCACAAATTTGGACATATACTAGAAAAAATTTAACATATAAAAATCATAATATGAAACTAAGAATTCAAATAATAATTTTTGTCGTTAAACACAAAAGGCTAAACTATCAACATACTCAATCACTCTAATTAATTAGAACAACTCCATTAATAATTTAATTTAAATCTTTTAATATTTTTATCATTTATCCAAAAATATGTGTTAATTAAACTAAATTAATTTTTTATAAGTTACCAAAAAATTAAATGAGATAGTCTTAATTACAAATAAAACTATAATTAAAATATATTGTATTAAAAGGATAATTAAACATATATATATATATATATATATATATATAATTTAGGAATTAAAATTTGATAACATACAAGGGGAAATATATAATTTTATTTATTTTAGTCAACCCTAAAAACTTGCAGGGGTATTAGCTGTTATTTAAAAAACTAGAGGGGATATGAGTGTTATTATGATTATCTAGAAGGGGTGTTACTGTATTTTACTTTATAAAAAAAGAAGATTTTTTCTAAATCTGTTTTACATACATAGAAACACTCTTTATTTACAAAAAAAAAAATGAAAGTAAAATCATATTTAAAAGAATCAAATACAATTTAGTACTTATTTAAGAAGCATATTTCTCACAAATCATTTGTAAATATATGTGCATTGTGTGATTTAGTTTTTACTATTTTGATTATTAATTTTTGACACTGCAAGTTAATCTACTATAATTTTAAAAAGGTCTAAGATAATTTTTTAAACAATGATAATCTATTCAACCCCTAGATTATTATTGGACTTTTACTTATTTTACGAAGTACTTGTTATACTCTTTGGATCATGACCTTTCCATCACTGTTGGACTTTGCTTATTTATAGGGTAAATATTTTTGCACCTCTAGTTTCGTTGGCTTCTTAATTTTATCACTTTGTGGATGTAAATGGAATGGTGTGGATATGGTCAGAAATCGATGAGTTTTTACAAAAATACTTGTTAACTAACAAGGCAACTGGCAAACTTTGAAAATATCAAGTCATATATAGATGTCCTTTTGTTGAGTGATGACAAAATGTTAACTTGCAAACACTACACTAAAATTCATCGATATTGAAGTCATTCTCGACAACAGAGTCGTCATTTATATCAGTCGTCGTTAATGGTTAATGTAGGATTATGAAACACCATGTTGGACTAATCCTCAACCAAAACATGTTTTTGCATGTATCAGGTTTTGCTACATGGATCATGCATTTTCCCTGGTTTCATGCCTTGTCCATGTTACATGTGTTTTTTGTGTTCCTCTTATGTCTTTCTCTCTCCTTCATATATGCACTTGCTGAGAATTGAGAAGGTGCATGGAAGTGAAGAGTTAATAGAACTTGAGAGAGCTAGACATATATATATATATATATATATATATATATATATATATATATATATATATATATATGGGAAATAATCCATAGTAAGTATTTGCTAAGGATGAATACTGAGCAAATAGCATCATAGCCGTCCATTCCAATAATCAAGCGCTGGGATTAAAAAATTAAACACGCCTTCCGCCAGACGAAGTAGTGTAGGATGAAATTTTTTAAAACCCCTCAGCTAGTTCGTCTAGCGGATTTAAAAAAAAAAAAAAATTCAATTCCACATAAATTAACAAAACCATGCTTCTGGTCATTTTTTTGTCCGCCCAAGGAAGGGGCAGACCCATCTGTACCTCCATCAACCACTTTTTGCTTTTTTTCGAGGAGACAAGGACCCAGCAGAAGCATCATAGGCTTGGTGTGAATGCGATTGCAACTGTTTATCCTCGTCCACTGATAGGGACTCGGGGGCTATTAGAGAACCTCCCAGCTTTTGCTATAAAAAATAAAATAAAAAAATAATCACTACCAAAAAAAATAAAAAAATAAAAAAATAATGAAAAAATAATCTTCCTCCTGACTTTCTTCTCAATCTTAATTCATTTTTTATTTTATTTTTTATATTTTTTCATTATTTTTATTTTAGTGTTTTTTTATTTTATTTTTTCATTATTTATTTTATATTACTTCATTATTTTTTTATCACCAAGATATCCCAAGTCTCAGATAAAGGTGATTAGTATTCAGACTTCAGCCTTGGAGTCATGTAATTATTATTATTATTTTTTTAGATAAAGGTGATTTGTTGATTTGTTGATTTGCTAGTCCTGTAATTATTATTATTATTTTTGTCATATCAGTATGACAATAGGCTGAAGTCTTATAATTTTTATTATTATTATTTCAGATAAAGGTGATTTGTTGATTTGCTAGTCATGTAATTATTATTATTATTTTTGTCATATCAGTATGACAATCCATTGATTAGCCTAGTCAAGTCATTAACTGCCAAATAAATTCGTCAAGCTCAATTTATGTGGAATTGAAAAAAAAATTTCTCATTAGACGAACTAGCGGAGGGGTTTTAAAAATTTTCATCCTACGCTACTTCGTCTGGCGGAAGACGTGTTTAATTTTTTAATCCCAACGCTTGATTATTGGAATGAACAGCTATGATGCTATTTGCCCATTATTCATCCATAGCAAATATTTACTATGGATCATTTCCCTATATATATATATATATATATATATATATATATATATAGAATAATTAAGCTCCCATATACCAAGTAAAAATCTAGTTACGGATCGTCGATTTGAGCTCCGTTCTCATGTAACACCCCTTTCCCGAAATAGAAAGAGAGGTTACACACAAAACATAACAAAATTGAGGAATTTAATAGCAAGGCTCAAAGCCACAAAAGAATGGTCTTAATATCTGATAAATACCACAAGTCAACCATAATAAATCTCAAACTGTCTCAAACCACAATCTAAAATAATTATTACAATTTCAAGTAAACTGACACATCAAGTCTAAACAGAATATTTCTAAATCATTGGAATGAATGAAGCTCTCATCACACTTGCCCTTGATCCTCCTGATTACCTACCGGAAGAAAAATACAGCATGAGCCAAATGCCAAGTACGGATAAAGAATACAACTAATGAATCGAAATAGTTAACTCAATTTAATGAAATAAGACGAAACGAACAAAACTACCACAACAAAATAATAGGCTGAATCAAATGGCTGGTGGTTATTTCATACCAAGCTCAGAACATAACAGAAATATACCTTGCCACACAGGCAAATCAAATAACGCCACACAGGCAAATCAAATAATGTCACACAAGCAAATCACACATGTTGGACCGCGAATCCAATGCATGTAAAATCGGAAGGTGTGTTTGGCACAAACATCACCAATCCACAGAACAGAATAGAAAACTAGGGCGACCCATACGCCTCCCACAACAAAACACCAAATGGCCAACTCCCAACGGAGCACAAAGCGTAGACGCCGTGGACTGATCACACCGCCACGGAAGGTGTCATGCCTCGGTGCCAAGAGGACATACATGTGGTACCCTCACAGGTGGTTATAGCTCAGGTATACCCTACGGTATTCTAACAAAAATATCATGTCACAACACATGCGACACAATATCAACTCAAAGGGTTTCTAACGTGTACATGTTAAATCAAACGAATCATCAACACAAGTCTCCAAAAATATACTAACATGTACATCAATCGAAATAAATATTAAATATGATAAACGAGTTCAAAGAGTACAAGTTATGATATTCTAAAGATTAAAATAAACTGTCATATGAACTTCACTAAGATCAAGGTATCGAGACAATATACGAAATCAAAACGAGAAGCAAAACGAATAAACTAAAATTAAAGAGTATCGCTGAATAAGTACGGAATCCGTACCTGGATTAAGCAATGTAATATCCAAAGTATATTCCAAAAACTCGTTTAGACTCTCTCCGTTCAATCTGAATAATTTAATAAGATTTTATCACAATTCCAACAATTACTAACATTATATTTTTCAATTTATTATTAAGTAAATTTATAATTTTATCATTAAAATTAATTAATAGTATACATGTGAGACCCCAAATTTTAAGAATAAAGATTTAAATTTTTCGAAATATTTTTTTGAATATTATGGTGTGGATTTGATATAATGTTATAGTTGTAGGTAATATTTATAAATTTTGTAAATTATGCAAGTTGTTGTACTATATTCGATTGGTCAGGAAATATTCTTTTTGTCGGAGAATATCTGTACGACAGTACAATCATTGGTGGACCCACAACGAAATTATTGTCGGATTGAGAAAACGATAAAAATATTTTTATGAAAATAACGACGGAAGTTTTACCGTTAAAACTGTTGAAACACACGGTGTTAAAAGTACAGTAATACGCGTGGTTGCATAGTAACAAACGGTTTTGATTATTGATGCTTACATGAGAAGTCACTCAATTTTGTTCAATTATTGCTACAGTAATTGCTGCATAATATCTCACGTTATTTGATTCAATTATTGTCGATATTTTATATATTATTAAATCAATAATTGAGACGACGAAGTTATTAATATTATTATTTGCAATATTAACGATGTCTAGAAGTTCTACCAATGAGAGGTTTGGTCACCTAATTGCGTGCCAATAGGGTGAAATCCTTATTGGAAGGCCCCCTATTTCCTGGGAACGACCCGGTCGATTAATATTGTGAATTATAATAATGGTGATAAAGTTTGTTTTATTATTATTATAAATGTAATAAAATAGAATTTTTTTTTATATAAAACAGAATACTTTTATAAAGTTATTTGTTTTATTAGACTATAAATAAAATATATAATATTCTATTATGCATAGTGTTTGCATAATACTGCGTAGTAGTTTTGCAGATAGTAAAATCTTTTTATATAAAACAAAATACTTTTATAAAGTTATTCGTTTTATTAGACTATAAATAGAATATATAATATTCTATTATACATAGTGTTTGCATAAGTGCTGCATAGTATTTGCATAGCAAAATCTTTTATATAAAATGTAATACTTTTATAAAGTTATTCGTTTTATTAGATTATAAATAGAATATATTATATTTTATTTAAAAGATTTTGTTATATTAGAATATTTTATTAATCTTTGCATAGTAAATTAATATGGAATCGTCTGCTTTAAAAATAAATCAATCTGGACCGTTCATGAATTAGTTACTATTCACCCATTCTCCTATAAATAAAGCTCATTCCTTCATTATTTCTTACAAATTTACTGAAACTCTAGAGAGAGAAACTATAGAGAGAAAGAAGAAAAGTATTCGGCTGCTTCACTACTCCTATATCCAATTTCTTCTAAGGTAAGGGATATTATTTGTTGTACTCGTAAGAGGTATTATTTCTTTTGTATTCATAAAGAGAGCTTCTGTTATTCCATTATCTATTATTCTGTTAGAATAACTTATATACTGTGCAGACTACCGTATACATGGTGAAATTCTTCACATTATTCCATTCTTTATTATTACGTTTAATATCACATGCGTGCGTTTACGCACGACCGGTTCCATTCTTTATTATTCTCATCGCTGAATATCACGTCGCCTCATGCGTTCGCATGACACAGTTCCATTCTTTATTATTCTCGTTGGAATAACCGTCTGCATGCGATTATCGCATGTACGTGGTGAATTCGTTTGTTATTCCATTCTTTATTATTCTCATTGGGAATAACCTCTCTATGCGGTCTATCGCATGCATGGTGAATTCTTTTGTTATTCCATTCTTTATTATTCTGTTGGAATAACCTGTCTATGTGGATTATGTTAGGTTTGTAATATTCAAGAACGCAATCAAATTGCATAAAAAATGCGAAAGCGTGTAAAATCAGAGTTTAAAAATTTACAAACCATATACCCGGATCACCCTTTATGCACAATTATTAATTAAACGAAAAGATAAAGAATAAAATCATACCCTTGAAGATCGAGCTTCCTCAGGTACAAGTTCACCTCCAAATCCTTTCGCGTTCAACTTGAATCCACCGGGTTTGGTTCTTTCCTTTGATCAACGTTAGCCACCCAAATGTGTTTGGCCTCTAGAGGTGATCCACCAAGGAAGAAGAAAATTCAAGAAGAAGGTTGTTTTATGGCTCAAACCCTAGTTTTCTATCTCTATAGAAAAGGGTACTCTCCAACAAATTGGAATTATGTCGTATGTTGAAAAAGTCAACAACCCCCTCACCCATAATAAGACTCCTCTTATTAATAGATGTGGGCAACCCACCTTAACAATTAAGGAATTGGGTTTTATTTAATTAATTAAATTCTTTTAATTAATTAAGCTCCCTAATCTTATTAGGGATAATTAATTAAACTCTTTTAATTAATTTAACCTCCTAATCTTATTAGGAATAAATGAGAGTACTTATATTAAATTAATTCCTAAACTCTTTTAGAAATTAAAATAATAATAATTGTAATAATATTAATAAGACTCCTCTTATTAATTTATATTTAATATTTCTAAAATATTAAATAATAAATATAAAAAACTATTTAATTTATTCTATCACCATAGATTAAATTAAATATACTTAACATATTATTACGATTATGCCATTAACTTCTTAAATAATTATTCTTCCTTTTATGGTGTGACCCTTTAGGTTCTCCATATTAAACCGGTTGTGAATAAATCAATTAGAACAATTCTAATCTTATTTAAATAAATAAATTAAACAATTAATTTATTTAAATAAATAATATTTATTCTACAATAGGGATAAGCCTCCCTAGCGATCAACGACTTTCCGGATAATATAGATTTCAACATTAATCATTAAAGAACATTTGAGTAAATAGTTACTGTGACAATTCAATCCTTCCACCATACAATGTCCCAATTAAATATAAGACATGGAATTATCACAAGTCTTATTTTATTTAATTATATGTATTTCGATCCTTAAATGCACAACTCAAATAATGCAAATTAGAAACTCCTTTCTAATTTCATTCGCCTTAACCAAGGACTCTTTGGGTTGTCATTTATCGAATCACATAGGACATTTCTCTTCTTTTATTAGAAGTGGTAGATTCTTTATTGATCATACATTATCTCCATGTACAACTTATTATACCCAAGCATACCCTTTGATATACCCTAAGGGTCTTAATGAATAAGTCAAAGTATAACTCATCATACACAAGATACTATGATGATCTCAAGTCCAAGGATTACTTGTACTACTATCACTACAGGAATTTCTATTGACAGGCAAATAAAACTCCATTAGGTATTCCTTAGCGAGCCATGTTCAGTGAACTTATTCTCTAATAAGCACCTACATACTTGCTTTAGTGTCTCCACACAAATGATCATGAGATCAATCATCCTCATCCAATGAGCAAGCAACGTATGTACCAATCTATCCGGATTCACTAATCCCCAATTTAGTAATCCAATGATTGGGAACTATTTTAGTTTTTAAGCTTTCTAAGAATTTAGATCTCATTAGAATGATCATCATCATTATTCTAAAAGCATTGCTTAAAACTATGGGTTTATCACATATTATAAAACAAAGATCATGTAGATAATTAAAAGCCTTTAATAAATTAATACTTTTTATTAATAAATGAATAAGATTGTTACAAAGTATATGCTTTATCATCAAACATGATTGGCTAATGTGCATACTACTTTCAATCTCCCACTTGCACTAAAAGCCAATCGTCATGGTATCTTATACTCTTCTTCTCTAAGTGACAATTATCCTGCTTGTTGGATAAGCTTTAGTTAATGGATATGTAATGTTGTTCATGAGAGTCCACTATCTCTATAGTGATTTCCCATCTTTCAATGATTCTAATAATCAAATGAAAGTGCCACAACACATGTTTAGATCCAAGATGAGACTTAGGAACTATTCCTAGTTACAGTAATGAACTTTTAATCCAAACAATCAACTTGCGACTTCATTTATAGCTATATACTTTGTCTTTATCACTAAACCAAAGAACTCTTTCTTTGTTTGGAACCTTTCCAATTCATCGCACCAATCGCTTCAAGGTAACCCTTTACCTTAAAGTGGATTTTTCTGTCGTCTTGAGTGCATGCGAAAAAAAAACTTGAGTCTGTTAAGCCCTCTAGTTTTAATTAAGACCCAGCATAAATTTTAATCACATCTTTAGTGCCAGTTAAGCACTTTAAGATGTTTTTCACTGACTCATAGTGAACTTCTCCAGAATATGTCTGATCAACATCAGGTCTCGTATATTTCATTGCATACATGATAGTCACTCATGCGACCTCTCTTTTCAGGAGTCTGTGGGGACTATTAAAAGAGATACACTTCATAGCTCATCGACATGAGACATCTCTTGGAGTTTGCCATGCTAAACAACTTTAGCATCAAATGAATATACGTTCCTTGGGTTAAGTCGAGCATCCTTTTAAATCTATCTATATAGATTTATATCACCAAATAAGATACTCTTCCAAACCATTCATGGTGGAATGATTAGACAACTTTATCATTACTGATTATAGCATTAGTATGTCATTCCTTATCCGTAGTATATCAACATATAATATTAGGAATGTCACGGCGCTCCCACTGTCCCTTTTGTACACACTAGAACTCTTACCTCATCGTATGTAACTGGATCATCATCTTCTATGATGTGTACCTCATCATCATCATCTATGATGATTCCATACCTCCTAGGTATCTTCGGTACTATTCCAGATTTACGATTCGGTTGTGGTACAATAGTTCTATCTATAGGTTCCTCTTATTTGACTTATAGTGTTTTGTGGTTCTTGAACTCTTCAAGATCTATTATCCTCCCACTAGCCCCTTCAATGATAAACACCTTTATCTTAGAAGCGCGTGTTTCGCAAACAAACACCTTTTGCTAAGTAGGATTATAGAACATATACCCTAAACTTACTTTAGGATGTCCCACAAATTGTACTTGTCAAATCTTGTCCCAAACTTATCCTTTGAAACCTTTTCACATAAGTTGGACAACCCCTTATCTTAACATACTTAAGATTAGAATCCTCCACATCCATAACTTTTATGGAGTCTTGGGGCGGATTTCGAGGTTACCTTTTCGTAGATATCACGACCATTTCTAGGACATGACCACTGAAGGATACCGGAATGTCGGTAAAATCATTTTGGACCGTACCATGTTCAACAAGGTATGATTTTTCCTTTCAGATACATCAATCAATTATTACGTATCATGAGGTGTCCATTATGAGAAAAACCATTTGAGATGATCTAGAAACTTATTGCACAAGTATTTATTCCTTGATCTAATCAAAGAATCTTAATACTTTGCCAATTTGTTTCACTTCTGAATTCTTTGAACCTTTCAAATAATTCACACTTGTATTTCAACAAATACACACATTCAACTCTTTGAATGATCATCTCCTTTTCTTATACTAATTTGTTCAACATGCAAAATTATTTTCATGTAAGTCAAGTATACAAAATTTATTAAGTAATATTCCAGCTTCTATACAAAACATTATTATTATAAATAGAATAACAATTGTTCTTAATTATAATACCAAAAAATTTATTGTCCAACAATAAAATGGAAATAATGTTTCTAACAAGAATTGGAATACAATAACAACTTATCGACTTAATAGATTTGCCGTGAAAGCGATCTTAAACTATAAGTTTATATAGCTAATGCAAAGAACCTTTGCTTCATTTTCCGCATATAAGATTACTTATATTTGTTTAGCTTTCTACTTCGCTTGGTCCCTTCATAAATCTATATTTATGATAACCAAAGTCGGTATCCAATACCCAAGTAGAACCTTGACTTAAAGAAAAATTTATTTCAATCATGAACAAAAAGCGTCATTATGTAAAAAACTTCACTAAGCTTCTTTGGTTAGCCTCTGCAAGATACTTCTCAGCTTTCTTTCCAATTGTCCAGCTTATTGCGGTGGAAGCAAGCTCCTTTGCTATCCGTGATCGGTTTTTGTTCTTATTATCCTTTGTTTATGCCTTTCTATTTACCTTCTTTGAATCGTTCTTTATTTCGTAAGATCCTTTGGCCCCTACCAAAGTAAGACTTGATCTTTCTTGGTTGAAAAGTGACTCTCAACATTTTTCAACATAAAGCAAGCAAATCAACAAAAGTTTATATCTAGCTTGTTCATATGAAAAATTCACAACAATTGTGAAAGGAGTCCGGGAGTGAGTGCAAGATCAAATCTTGGCTCAACTCTCCATCCATGACAAAACCAGGTTGTCCTAATTGATCAATCAAATTGATTATGTTAAGATCTTTTTATGCGCGCTATAGTGCCATTGGCCATTCTAGATCGGAAGAGCTCCTTAGATATCTCGATATCTATCGGTCCCCACTTTCCTCACCATCAACTACTTGATGTGCGGGAATATAGTAGGAGCATCCATAGTTTCATCTTGTGGACGAAAGCTCATTACTTTCATAGATCTTGAGCATGATGCATTGAGCCAACTATGCATCATCTTGCCACTTTCTAAAAGTAGTAATCTCTTCCTCGTAGGCATTATGCGCAACCATTGTAGGGATAGGCGATTAAGGACATAAGATATCTTTTCAGCTATGAGAACTATTCTCAAATTCCTTAACCAATCCGTTTAATTTGGCCCGGTTAATTTAGCATCTAATATGCTTCGCAGTGATAGTAATTTTAGACATTGTAAAATTCTGTAAATGAATTTGTAATTAACAACATTTTAACATACATTCTTTTATTAATTACCAAAATAAATTAGGTCTTGTTTTAAATTGGTATCTCCACTATTATTTTTCTTCAAACTATATTACCCTCACTTATATAGTTCGGCAAAATCTAATTAAAGATTTGCTAGTGAGAATAAGGATCCCATTTCAAATGTATATAGCCTTGTGGTGACACAACAAACTATATATAAATAAATAGGTAGACAACTTTTGTCAATTACATCAACTATGCAACTCCTTGTATTTTGCCTCTTAGATTATTTTGATCAAGTGGTGGCACATCCAGAATCAAAATTATCCAAGTTAAGTCCGACCTAGCACTCCATATATTCAAAAAGAAAATATCATCCTTGTGGTGACACAACAAAACAATATTGTTCAATTTTTTTATAAGCATCAAATGTGATAAATTAACATCTTAAATACTTAATACTTGCCTTGTGGTGACACAACAAACTCATATTAAATATTTAATACTCTATTAATTTTATCATGCTAGAAAGCTGACGCTCGATATTCCAAATATCTTTGAACGCTTGGGACTTAATATAAAAAATTGAGGGTTTTGTTATTAATTTGTCTCATCTTGTTTAGCGCATTGCACATATATATATAAAATACGCCATCGTATTAATGAACATGCTGAAGCATGTTTGCATAATATATAATATATATAGTATAAGCATGCACATATAGAATACTATATTCTACCCGGATTGATTATGGACTTTTATTCTAGTTTGGTTCACTAGAGCCACCAAGTGAACCAAAAGGTCAAACCCTAGGGGTGCAAGAAATAATATTTAAATATAACTATTACATTTAAACTCGGGCTCCATTACAAACGGGTCTTCAAGCGCTCCTTGTCCCTTGATCTCCAATTTTTCAAAATAATTCTAACTATTCCTATTACAAAACTATTTAAAATAAATAGAAACCTTGAGAAATAGAATTTACATTAAGAAAAATTTCATACATTCATGCATCCAACTAAAATAAAATCCAATCATATTGGTCAATAGTCCATAATCAATCCCATTTATTATCATACACATCACCATATGCATCAATAAATAACATTCATCTCATGAATAATAAACATTTAATATATATATTGATATCATTTAATGGGCAAATTTATTTAGTATAAAATCTAATTTTTGAATCAAAATAAACTCCTTTATTTTAATCCAAATTTAAATCAAAATAAAACTATTTTATTTTAATTTATCCAATTTTGAATAAAATAAACTATTTTATTTTAATCAAAATCTTTAATCAAAATAAACTCCTTTATTTTAATTAATTATGGAATCCAATTCCATGTAATAAAAAAATCTTTAATTAAAATAAACTCTTTTATTTTAATTAATTATGGAATCCAATTCCATGTAAAAAAAATATTAAAGGAAACACGGATTATCTTTCCTATTCACAAATAAACTCTTTTATTTTGAATAATATGAAATCTTATTTCATATTTAAATAAACTCCTTTATTTAAGGAAACACGGATTTTCTTTCCTATTCACAAATAAACTCTTTTATTTTGAATAATATGAAATCTTATTTCATATTTAAATAAACTCCTTTATTTAAGGAAACATGGATTTTCTTTCCTATTCACAAATAAACTCTTTTATTTTGAATAATATGAAATCCTATTTCATATCTAAATAAACTCCTTTATTTAAGGAAACATGGATTCTCTTTCCTATTCACAAATAAACTCTTTTATTTTGAATAATATGAAATCTTATTTCATATCTAAATAAACTCCTTTATTTAAGGAAAAATATAATCCAATTTCAACTCCAATTAGTTATCATGGAATCCAATTCCAACTCTAATTAGTTAGCATAAAATTCTAATTTTAAAATTAAAATAAACTCTTTTATTTTAAGATTAAAATAAACCTTTATTTTAAAATTAAAATAAATATTATTTTAATTATAAAATTATTAAGAATAATATATTATATATATATATATATATATATAATATATTATAAAATAACCGAATATATATATATATATATATATAATATCCATCCGTTGCTTTTCAAAAAAAAAATTAAAACCGCACGGTTAATATATTTTTTTTAACATATTTCCGTGCATTCTTCATGCCTTGATTTGCGTGCCAATCATGGCCACGTGTATGCTTCCCTTGATTTCCGCAAATCAGCAGGTGAAAAAACGTGATTTTTTTTTTTTTTTTTTTTTATACAACATATTATGCCCAATTAAATTGTTCTAAACACATATCAATATACATATCAAATTTAAACAATTAATAATTAGCATAAAGGTTTGGCTCGATGATGCCCTTTATTAGGTTTGTAATATTCAAGAATGCAATCAAATTGCATAAAAAATGCTAAGCGTGTAAAATCGAGTTTAAAATTTACAAACCATATACTCGGATCACCCTTTATACGCAATTATTAATTAAACGAAAAGATAAAGAATAAAATCATACCCTTGAAGATCGAGCTTCCTCGAATACAAGTTCACCTCCAAATCCTTTCGCTTCAACTTGAATCCACCGGGTTTGGTTCTTTCCTTTGATCAACGTTAGCCACCCAAATGTGTTTGGCCTCTGAGGTGATCCACCAAGGAAGAAGAAAATTCAAGAAGAAGGTTGTTTTATGGCTCAAACCCTAGTTTTCTATCTCTATAGAAAGGATACTCTCCAACAAATTGGAATTATGTCAGATGTTGAAAAAGTCAACAACCCCTCACCCATAATAAGACTCCTCTTATTAATAGATGTGGGCAACCCACCTTAACAATTAAGGAATTGGGTTTTATTTAATTAATTAAATTCTTTTAATTAATTAAGCTCCCTAATCTTATTAGGGATAATTAATTTAACCTCCTAATCTTATTAGGAATAAATGAGAGTACTTATATTAAATTAATTCCTAAACTCTTTTAGAAATTAAAATAATAATAATTGTAATAATATTAATAAGACTCCTCTTATTAATTTATATTTAATATTTCTAAAATATTAAATAATAAATATTAAGCTATTTAATTTATTCTATCACCATAGATTAAATTAGATATACTTAACATATTATTACGATTATGCCATTAACTTCTTAAATAATTATTCTTCCTTTTATGGTGTGACCTTTAGGTTCTCCATATTAAACCTATTGTGAATAAATCAATTAGAATAATTCTAATCTTATTTAAATAAATAAATTAAACAATTAATTTATTTAAATAAATAATATTTATTCTACAATAGGGATAAGCCTCCCAGCGATCAACGACTTTCCAGATAATATAGATTTCAACATTAATCATTAAAGAACCTTTGAGTAAATAGTTACCGTACAATTCAATCCTTCCACCATACAATGTCCCAATTAAATATAAGACATGGAATTACTGACAAGTCTTATTTTATTTAATTATATGTATTTCGATCCTTAAATGCACAACTCCAAATAATGCAAATTAGAAACTCCTTTCTAATTTCATTCTGCCTTGGCCAAGGACTACTGGGTTGTCATTTATCGAATCACATAGGACATTTCTCTTCTTTTATTAGAAGTGGTAGATTCTTTATTGATCATACATTATCTCCATGTACAACTTATTATACCCAAGCATACCTTTTGATATACCCTAAGGGTCTTAAGGAATAAGTCAAAGTATAACTCATCATACACAAGATACTATGATGATCTCAAGTCCAAGGATTACTTGTACTACTATCACTACAGAATTCCTATTGATGCACAAATAAAACTCCATTAGGTATTCCTTAGCGAGCCAATGCTTCGATGAACTTATTCTCTAATAAGCACCTACATACTTGCTTTAGTGTCTCCACACAAATGATCACGAGATCAATCATCCTCATCCAATGAAAAGCAAGAACGTATGTACCAATCTATCCGGATTCACTAATCCCCAATTTAGTAATCCAATGATTGGGAACTATTTTAGTTTTTAAGCTTTCTAAGCATTTAGATCTCATTAGAATGATCATCATCATTATTCTAAAAGCATTGCTTAAAACTATGGGTTTATCACATATTATAAAAACAAAGATCATGTAGATAATTAAAAGCCTTTAATAAATTAATACTTTTTATTAATAAATGAATAAGATTGTTACAAAGTATATGCTTTATCATCAAACATGATTGGCTTGTGTGCATACTACTTTCAATTACCGCATGCATGGTGAATGATTCTTCGTATTCATATGAATAGTATTTTCATTCAAAAAAGGGGTTTCTGCCAGGGGCTGTTTCGTAATTTTTCTGACCCTCAAAAATTCTAGAAAAATTTGAAATGATAATTTGATGAGTTTTCTAGATTGTGTCCAAAAATGGCGATTTTTGGATTTATAGATTAGGAGTTATGAATTTTATAGGAAAAGACTATTTTAAAAGTAAACCCTTATAACTCATTGTGGTTAACTCCAAAATTAGTGAAATTTTTATTGGGAGTACATGTATATAACATGAGTATATCCTGTAAATTTCGAAAGTTTTGGACAAAAGTACAATTTATGATAAATGTCTAAATATTCGACAGTTTTAGCCATACGAAAAATAGTAAATGAATTTTAAAAATTCTGAGAAAAATATATGTTTAATATGGGATTATATTCTGCTAAATCCCAGAAAAAAAAATATTTTTGGGACTGATTTGGTATTTTTCATGAAAATGAACTATTTATGAGTAAATGAATTAAATATGTTATGTGAAGTAACAAAATTAGAAAATAAGATTTTATAACTTGTAAATCCTATATAAGGTATATGCAGATTTGTGATGAGAGTTTTGCTTATTGATGATGAAATCTTATGAGTTTGGCATTTTAGGATGCTTAAATGTATTAATTAGTAAAGTATAAACAATTAAAATAAATTGTTTATAAGTTTAAGAAATGATTACAAAATTGTTATAATATTAATAATATTAGATTATGAGATTATTGAGTGATTGATAACATTTGGTTATTATTGAACGCTGGATAAATTATATTATAAATGTTTAATATTTATCATTTATCTCATTTGATTGATTCTTTATATCATTGTCATTATCTTCATGCTTATATTATGATGAAAGTTATCTGTGGCCTGTAGTGCATAGATGGACTTGGTATGATTATAACCAGGGATTATTCGGTATAATCATGACCGTAATATTACAAATGATGTGGTAAAAGTCCTCATTGACCCGTAGTGCATTGATGAACAGTTTTTGGTATAATTATGGCCATGGATTCTCTTCGGTCAAGGGTGCAAAGATGAATTTTTTTATGGTATGATCATGACCGTTGATGAAAACACGATTATCTTTGGCTCGTATTGCATAGATAATTTGTGGTCGTGATATTAACGAATATCCTTGGCTTGTAGTGTAGGGATGATTCGATGATGTGGATTAATTATTGAGCTGAGTCTCAGCAATGAAATATTAATTCATAGATGTGATAATAATGAATATCCATGGCCCGTAGTGCATGGATAATTCATGGATGTGATATTAACGAATATCTTTGGCCGTAGTGCAGGGGTGATTCGATGATGTGGATTATTTATTGAGCTGAGTCTCAGCGATAAAATAATTATAATAAACTTTTAAATTCGTAGAAGATAGTAGATATCATGCTCTACTTGACTCTTCTAAAATACAATTATATGACTTCGGCCTGTAGTGCAAAGATGAAATAATGATGAATATCTTTGGGCCGTAGTGCAAAGATGAATTTATTAAGTATGATTATAAACAGGAACTGTGATTTGGTATAACCATGATCTTTGATGTTTCAGGTAAAGATAGGTGATGAAAATTATCTTCGTCCTAGGTGCGAAGAGGAATTTAGAATCACAATTATGATTATGAGTTATTCATATGATTGTGGAAAGGAACTATTGATTGATGTTACAGGGATAAAACATTGTTGGTGGACTTTTAACGTGGAGAAAATATTGTTGTGGGTAGAATTTATAAATTTTGCAAAGTATGCAAGTTGTTATATAATATTCGATTGGTCGGGAAATATTCTTTTTGTCGGAGAATATCCGTACGATGGCACAATCATTGGTGGACCCCACAACGGAACTATTGTCGAATTGAGAAAACGACAAAAATATTTTTATAAAAATAACAGCGGAAGTTTTACCGTTAAAAACTGTTAAACTACTTTAGTAGTAAAAAAGTAAAGAATACGCTGTCTGGCATAAGTTTAAGTAGCACACGATATTGATTATTGATGCTTACGTGAGAAGTCACTCAGTTTTGTTCAATTATTGCTACAGTAATTATTGCATAGTATCTCACGATATTTGATTCAATTATTGTCGATATTTTATATATTATTAAATCAATAATTGAGACGTCAAGTTATTAATATTATTATTTGTGATATTAATAATGTCTAAAAGTTCATCGAGGAGGGTTGGTCACCTAATCAAGGCATGATAGGAAGAAATCCTTATTGAAAGCCCCCTCTTTCCTCGAGAACGACACAGTCGATTAATATTGTGAATTATAATAATGATGATAAATATTGTTAAATATATTGAGGTGTCTTTTATGAAGTCACTAAGTTTATATATATATATATATATATATATAAAATTTTGTTTTATTAGTATTATTAATGTAATAAAATGTAAAAGCTTTTTATATAAAATAGAATACTTTTATAAAGTTATTTATTTTATTAGACAATAATTAGAATATAATATATTTTATTATGCATAATGTTTTGCATAGTAAAATCTTTTTATATAAAACAAAATACTTTTAAAAAGTTATTTATTTTATTAGACAATAATTAGAATATATTATATTTTATTATGCATAGTATTTGTATAGTGTTTTGCATAGTGTTTTGTATAGTAAAAGCTTTTATATAAAAATAAAATACTTTTATAAAGCTATTTGTTTTATTAGACAATAATTAGAATATATTATATTTTATTATGCATAGTGTTTGCATAAAGGTTCTGCATAGTATTTGCATAGTAAAATCTTTTTATATAAAATGTAATACTTTTATAAAGTTAATTGTTTTATTAGATTTTAAATAATATATATATATGTATATATATATATTATATTTTATTTTATTGCATAGTATCCTTTCTATTTTCCTATAAATAGGATGTTTAGTTAGAATTGAAATCACACCAGAAATTCAGAGAATTCTCTTCTATAATCTTGAACGTATTTCTTTAGAGTTTAAGAAAGTTTTGAGCGTAGAAAATAGTGCAAGTTTTCTTCAAGAATATCCTCGCCCTACCCGTCGGAATACTCTTCTTTTTAAGGTAAGGGGTATTATTTGTTGTACTCGTAAGGGGTATTATTTCTTTCGTATTCATGAAGAGAACTTCTGTTATTCCATTCCTTATTATTCTGTTGGAATAATCTGTATATGCGAAGTACCGCATACATGGTGAAATTTTTCTGTTATTCCATTCTTTTTTATTATGTTAAAATAACCTGTCTATGCAAAGTACCGCATACATGGTGAAATTCTTCTGTTATTCCATTCTTTATTATTCTATTGGAATATCCCATCGGTGCTTGAATTTTTGCTTGACTCGGTTCTATTATTTATTATTCTCGCTGGAATAACTTTTGTCTGCAAGCTATTTATCGCATGCATGGTGATTTCATTGTTATTGCATTCTTTATTATTCTATTGGAATATCCTGTAAATGCAAATTTTTGCTCGACTTCGTTTTCGTTCTTTATTATTCCGCTTGAATATCACCGTACGCTCGCTTTCTGCATAACTTGGTTCCATTATTTATTATTCTGTTGGGAATAACCTGTCTATGCGAAGTATCGCATGCATGGTGAATTCTTCAGTTATTCCATTCTTTATTATTCTGTTGGAATAACCTGTCTATGTGGATTACCACATGCATGGTGAATGATCATTTGTATTCATTTCTTATTAAATTGTGGAAATGATCTGTTTACGTGGATTATGATGAAAGTCATAATATAAGCATTGGACTGTTGATTATGATGAATGTCATAATAAAAGCATTGGACTGATAAAAATCACGGGTATATGTAATATTAGTAAGTGTTATGATGAGTTATGTTGGTTATTATGTGAAAACATGAAATTTTCTTAGAAATCACAAAGAGTTGAAAATCAGATTTTTGGTGAAAATGGAACATGAAATTCAATTGACCATATCTCCTATTATATTTTGAATTTTTGAGTGTGGTCAAGTTTTAGAGTTAGATCTATGAGTTTTCTAACTTATCCAAGTGGAATCACTCCGAAAGGTGTGTTGTAGATTTTTAAGTGTGGACTCGATTTTAGTAAAGGAGTCAAAAACTGCAAAGTACCAAAAAGTTACTGCCCATAAATTTAAAAGGGCATTTTTGGCCACTTAATTTGTGAGAAAAATTCCAGCCTTTTGGGACATGGAAACATATGGTATAAAGTACTTCCTGTCCAAAAATGAGCTCATTCCGACTTAAAATGAGCAAGTTATGACTATTTCAATATTTAGGTTTTTTTTTACGAAAAACGCTATAACCGGAGTTCTATAACTCCGATGACCATGAAATTTAAATTGGAAGCTCACGTTAGCATGTGTAAGATCCTGCCAAGATTTGGGAATTTTTCGAGTTAAACTTGAGGTAGCTAATTTCTTAAGGAATTAATTAGAAATTGATTTTTAAAAAATACTTAAGAGAGTTGAAAAATTATAAAAAAATACTTGTTGTGTATGAAATATATGTATATATGTTTGGACAAAGGATAGAAAAATAATAAGTTTATTTGGTAATTTTTCATAAAAATGGTTTAGTTTCAAACATATGAGTTAAATATGTTGTGTGAAGTTGAAGAATTGGTAAATAGGATTTTAGGGCTTCAAAATCCTATATAAGGTATATGCAGATTTTTGATGAGTGATTTGATCATTGGTGATGAAATCTTATGAGTATGGCATTTTTGAATGATTAAATGCATTATTTGGTAAAGTGTAAACAATTAAATTAAATTGTTTATAAGTTTAAGAAGTGATTAAAATATTGTTATAATATTAACAATATTAAATTATGAGTTATTTAAGTGATGGATAATATTTGGATAAATTTAAAGTCTTTAATATTTTTTCTTGTTTTCGTTTGATTAATGCTTACATTATTGTCACCATCTTCATGCTTTTATTGTGATGAAAGTCATCTTTGGCTTACGTGAAGAGATGGACTTGGTATGATTATGACCAGGGATTATTCGGTATAATTATGACCGTAATGTAACGAATGATATGGTAAAAGTCCTCATATTGGTGGACAGTTGTTGGTATGATTATGACCAGGGATTATTCGGTATAATCATGACCTTTGATGATTAGATGAATATCCTTGGTCGTGGTGCAGGGATGATGTGGTTTATTTATTAAAATTTGAGTCTCAAATATAAAGTTTATGAAAATCTTTTAAATCATAGAAGATAGTAGATTTTATGCTCTAGTTGACTCTTCTAATGGATTGCTTGTTCCGGTGCAGTTAAACTTGATGTCTATTGTATTTTATCAGTTTAGCATTGTTAAAGACTAATGATAATTTATTCTGCATCATCTTAGTCATAATATTTCTTCTTTGGGCTAGTTGAGCTCACCCTTTCTTTCACCTCTTTCAAGAAATGAGAATATAAATTTGGACGAGTGGGAACGGAGTGACGGTCCAGATGATAGCATTAGTAGTCCTCACTATTTTGTTAAATAGTGTGACAATAAATGTAATGAGGACTCCATTGAGTGTGGATATTGTCTAGATGACAATATTCTTATTAAAACTCTCAGTTTATGTTTTGTCGTATTTTACACGACAGTTGTATTATTAAGTTGTATTTGTATTTTTGTACCATGTATTTAGCGACTCAAGATGGGTGATGTATACCTATTTTGGGGGGCGTCATATTATGGTCTATTTGACTCTTCTAATGGATTGCTCGTTCCGCTGCAACTATGGTTGAAAAGTTTTATCATCTATCATATGTTTTAAATCTCTGATTTATTTCTGATGAAGGCTATTGATGATGTAAATTATCTTTAGTCATGATATTCTTTACTGGGCTAGTTGTGCTCACCCTTTTTGCTTCATAATTTCTTTCAAGTAATAAGAGTGTATTTGGGTCGAGCGGGGATAACAGGGGAATAGAACGGTGGTCTATAGCTGTTGAGGTTCTCCCTAAATAGTATGGAAATAAATTTATTGAGAACTTTAGATAAGTGTGTCGTATTGTATACGTCATTTGATAGTTAATTTTGGTGAACCGAATAGGGTGAGGTGAACCCAACTTTGGAAGGGTGTTTTGCCACTATCATACAAGATGTCTAATGACATACAACTTCATGTTATCATAAGACAGGGTTGTGCACATCCACTTGCTGAGTATATCTACGAGCACTACCTATATGATCTTGGAGTTTATTTGAAATATAATTTTCACTTAGAGACAGTGGAGATAGTTATATGTCAAGAGAAGACTCACCATTGGAAATAAGATGATAGTAATCTTCTCGTTTTTCTTTGGGGTCTATTGGGTCAACCAAGGATAATTACGTGGACATATGATATATATCATAACCTAGGCGCACGGGCCTCCCATATACGAAGGTTTTCTTGAGCACTTCCCAAAGATTTTAATTTCTAAAACAGTTTTTGACTATACTTTTATGTAAAGTATCATTGTAAGGTTGTGGTCGAGGCACCATGAGAGTTACATACATTTGTATTAAAACTCACAGTATATATGTCGTCATATTTTGCACGACAGTTGTATAAATGAAGTTGTTAGTAGTGTATTTTCTGACGACTCAAGATGGGTGATGTATACTTATTTTGGGGGCGTCACATTTGGTATCATAGCTTAGGGATATGGTCGCTGGCGGAGATATGAGTCTAGAACTAGGAGGGGAGAGATGAGTAATATACTTCGTTAGTGTGTGACTTACCTAAGCCGAAATTTTTACTTGATAAGTTGACAAATTGTGATATGTCAATTAACCTTTGTTTTGAAGGTATATTTTAGAATTATATCTGAAATACAGGAGATGATCAATGGGAAAATTATGATACAGAGGAAATAACCGGGAAGGTACAATTCGAAAAAAAAGCCAGGTATTCTCATTTCTTCGAATATCAGGTACGTACGTAAATTTCGAGGGCGAAATTTCATAAGGAGGGGAGATTGTGAGACCCCAAATTTTATGAATAAAGATTTAAATTTCCCGAAATATGTTTTTAAATATTATGGTGTGAATTTGATATAATATTATAGTTGTGGGTAATATTTATAAATTTTACAAAGTATGCAAGTTGTTATATTATATTCGATTGGTCGGGGAATATTCTTTGTGTCGGTGAATATCCGTACGACAGTACAATCATTGGTGAACCCCACAACAGAATTATTGTCGGATTGAGAAAACGACAAAAGTATTTTATTGAAAATAACGGCGGAAGTTTTACAGTTATCTTTGTTGAACTACTCTTAGTAAAAGTACGATGTACGGCATTAGTTGCATAGTAGCACACCAGTATTGGTTATTGATGCTTACGTGAGAAGTCACTCGCTTATACTCAATTATTGCTACAAATAATTGTTGCATCATATCTCTATATTATTGATTCAATTATTGTTACAAAGATTATCCGCATTATATGATATATTATTAAATCAATAATTGAGACGACAAAGTTATTCATATTATTATTTGCAATATTGACAATGTCTAGAAGTTCTGTCAAGGAGAGGTTTAGGCAATGGCTCTGGTTCACTACTACCCAATTCATCTTTTTCTTCTCAATTAGAAAGGGAGTCTGCAGTGATGGAAGAGGTACAACATAACTCTTCATTTTTTGACACTTCTAAATTGTTAGAAACAAGAGGAGAAAAGTGAAAGTATATAGATCCTTATTATTAGTAGATTAAGTAGTGCCCGACAATATGATATCAATTTGTAAATATAAAATATACTCCTTCCTGTTCCAAAATATTGGATCAAGTTTGAATTTTCAAATTGAATTTGAAATATTTTTAATTTAAAATTGATTTGATTCATTTAACTTTTGAAATAATACATCTTATAAATTGTAGTACTATATAGATTGTTTACAATTTTTATAAGTTTTGAATTTGAAAATATCTCAAATTGACTTCAAAAAATCAAATGGGTATCCTATATTTTGGAACGGAGGGAGGAGAATATATATTTAATCAATAATTCATGTGAAAGCTTCTATCCACGAATGGAAACAATGGGAAGATAAGAAAAAAACAAAGTGAGTCGAGTACCTTTGTGCTTAAAGTGAAGCAGATCTCTACAGAGATTGTATATCATGATTTTTTTGTCGCAAGTTTGCCTTAGTTACTTCAAATGTTGGGAGAGATTTTTGACAATATAAAGTTTCTAGTAAGGTTTCTTCATTTGAGGTTTCGAGTGGATAGTAGCAGGATCTATGGTTCTAGGTAGCTACTCTATTTTTATGTCCGTTATAGATTTAGGATTTGGACAAGACTTGGAATAGTATGACTGCAACTATGTAAAGACATTGCATCTAATCGACATGTTGTACTCAATTTTTTCAGAATGGGTTACGAGATAGTCCATTCATCATATCACCGGAATTACTTTCGAAGTAAGTGTACCTTCTGGGGGGCTAATGGCTTTAGGATACACAATTACGACCATTCTCAAAAAGAAACAATTATGTCTTCTTTGATGATAGGGTGTGTGTGAAAAGTGATTGGTTAGAGCAAATTAATCGAATCACATTATTGACTCAAACTTAAGATTTTGCTTTCATAGTCCATATTTAATTTGTCCTTGTATTTCTTGTGTGATTGCATGTTCTTTTTCTAACTTTTGAATCCTGAATCGTCAATGATGTTATGGTATGACATTTTTGACTGATTATGCGCATCTTTTGTTCTGCTTTATCCTAATCAAACCAATCTTTAGGAATTGCCTGATGATCGGAAGACGAAGCTCAGTATAGATGATGATATGGTTTTGAGCCCTAAAGAAGCTTTATCCCAAGCCTCTGCTGATCAAAGAAGCAGATATCTCAATCGGTGTGTTTGATCCATCTATCTTGGTTTTAAATTTGTTCTTTTTGTCTGAAACCATACACTGGATGGAGCAATCATATAGTCACACTGAAGGTTTTTTTTTATTTGGATTTGTAGCAAATGATATTGTGATTGCCTATTTGTCTTTTTTTGCTTATGAGCAATACGGTGTACATTAGTACCACGTAGCAACTCTATTGTCTTTGTGTATTGATTTTGGCACTAAGTGCCTCTGGTGACCTATTTGCTTCATTTTTCTGATTTGCTATTATTTTTAAATATATGCAGGAAGACTGCTTCTACGACCTGCCTTACAATACTGGGTATTAAATTTTCGTGCTACATTTACGGAAGACAAGGGACGAAATTATGAAGTGTACTCTCTTTATATATGTAGATATATACTTTGATTGAAGAACTGTGGTAGATTTATATGGTTAATTGTAAAGATAATGAATGATTATGTAGTGGATGATTCTATTAAGTTAATAATATTTTAGTTTTTTGTAATTTTGTCATTATTTGTTATGGGGACATTGAGCCAGCCAGGTACACAAAAAGAATGTCAAATTTTTATTTGGCAACATTATAATTCGTTACCAAAGCATTGAACAAGTTTTAATATAGCAACAATATTTTATACATTTAGCAACAAATTTTTGTTGCTAATGACATTAAAAACTTTTTATTTGGCAACGAAAATTTAACCTAATAACAACGGAGAGGATATTGTTGCTAATACTAAAATAAAAGGCAACATTTTTTATCGTTGCAAATTATATCAACTTTCGTTGCACATATAAAGAAACGGCAACATATAATGTCGTTGCTAATCGATGACTTTCGTTGCTATTGAAAAATAACCAGCAACAAACATTTTCGTTGATGATTCAAATAATAATGTTGCCAAATAATATAATCAAGAAAGAAAATCGTTGCTAAAAAATTTAAATTCATGCAAACGAAAACAAGCTTAGCAACAATTTTCATAATTTCTTCGCAACGAAGAATGTCGTTTGCAAAATGGTGTCAATTGCAACGAAAATGTATGGTCGTTGCAAAAAAAAAAAAAGAGTTCATTTCGTTGCCAATTAGTAGGCTTTTGCAACGAAATGGGTTTTTTAGCAACGAAATTTTAATTATTCTGCAACAATACATTTTATTGCTAAAGGATCGACGTCTCTGTATGAAAGCCAAAATTCGTTGCAAAATGTATTACTTTTGGCAACAAAAAATGTGAGACCCCAGATTTTATGAATAAAGATTTAATTTTCTCGAAATAATTTTTTTTAATTTTATGGTGTTGATTTGATGTAATGTTATAGTTGTGGGTAATATTTACAAATTTTGCAAAATAAGCAAGTGGTTATATAATATTCGATTGGTCGTGGAATATTCTTTTTGTCGGGGAATATTCGTACGACAGTACAATCATTGGTGGACCCCACAACAGAATTATTGTCGGATTGAGAAAACGACAAAAATATTTTTATGAAAATAACGGCGGAAGTTTTACCGTTAAAACTATTGAAACACCTGGTGTTAAAAGTACAGTAATACGCGTGGTTGCATAGTAGCACACGGTTTTGATTATTGATGCTTATGTGAGAAGTCACTTAGTTTTGTTCAATTATTGCTACAGTAATTTCTGCATAGTATCTCACTTTATTTGATTCAATTATTGTCGATATTTTGTATATTATTAAATCAATAATTGAGATGACGAAGTTATTAAAATTATTATTTGCAATATTAACGATGTCTAGAAGTTCTGCAAAGGAGAGGTTTGGTCACCTAATTGCGCGCCAATAGGGAAAAATCCTTATTGGAAGGCCCCCTCTTTCCTGGGAACGACCTGGTCGATTAATATTGTGAATTATAATAATGGTGATAAATTTTGTTTTATTATTATTATAAATGTAATAAAACGAAAACTTTTATATAAAATGTAATACTTTTATAAAGTTATTTATTTTATTAGACTATAAATAGAATATATAATATTCTATTATGCATAAATGTCTGCGTAGTGTTTTGTATAATAAAATCTTTTTATATAAAATAGAATACTTTTATAAAGTTATTCGTTTTATTAGACTATAAATAAAATATATAATATTCTATTATACATAGTGTTTGCATAAAGGCATACATAGTATTTGCATAAGTAAAATCTTTTTATATAAAATAGAATACTTTTATAAAGTTATTCGCTTTTATTAGACTATAAATAGAATATATAATATTGTATTATGATAGTGTTTGAATAGTAAAATCTTTTTATATAAAATGTAATACTTTTATAAAGTTATTCGTTTTATTAGATTATAAATAGAATATATTATATTTTATTTAAAAGATTTTATTTTATTAGAATATTTTATTAATAATCGCATAGTAAATTAATATGGACCGTCTCCGCTTAAAAATAAATCAATCTGGACCGTTCATGAATTAGTTACTATTCACCCATTCTCCTATAAATAAGCTCATTCTTTCATTATTTCTTACGAATTCACTGAAACTCTAAAGAGAGAAACTATAGAGAGAAAGAAGAAAAATATTCGGCTGCTTCACTACTCCTATATCCAGTTTCTTCTAAGGTAAGGGATATTATTTGTTGTACTCGTAAGGTGTAAGACCCCAATTTTTTTTTAATAAAGATGATTTTTCTATAAATATCATTTTTAAATATTATGGAATAAATTTGATATAGTGTTATAGTTGTGAGTAATATTTATAAATTTTGCAAAGTACACAAGTTGTTATATAATATTCGATTGGTCGGGGAATATTCATTTTAACAGGAAATATTCGTACGATGGCACAATCATTGGTGGACCCCACAACGGAATTATTGTCGGATTGAAAAAATGACAAAAATATTTTATGAAAATAACGGCAGAAGTTTTACCGTTAACTGTTGAAACACCAGGTGTTAAAAGTACAGGAATACGCGTGGTTGCATAGTAGCACACTGTATTGATTATTGATGCTTACGTGAGAAGTCACTCAGTTTTGTTCAATTATTGCTTCAGTAATTATTGCATAGTATCTCACGTTATTTGATTCAATTATTGTCGATATTTTATATATTATTAAATCAATAATTGAGAAGACAGAGTTATTAATATTATTATTTGTAATATTAACGATGTCTAGAAGCTCTGTCAAGGAGTGGTTTGGCACCTAATTGTGCGCCAATAGGGAGAAATTCTTATTGGAAAGTCACCTCTTTCCTGGGAACGACCTGGTCGATTAATATTGTGAATTATAATAATGATGATAAATGTTGTTAAAAATATTGAGGTGATTTTTATGAAGTATTTATTGAACCCCCGGTTACCCATTTTTCAAAATAATTGATAGAATGTATATATATATATATATGTGTGTGTGTGTGTGTTTGTGTGTGTATGAAAGGTACTTGTGTGGGTAGATTTTGAAATCGTGTGTGTGTGTGTACTGTGAATATGGGTGAGTGGGTGGTAGTGGTGAATAATGTTGGCAGGATGTGTGATGTTTTCAAAGCTTGCATATTGTTGGTTGAAATATTCTATAATGCTATCACACCTACGAATAAGGCCAATTCCTCTTTGGTTAAAGTCCTTAACTTGTCATGTGTTAGTTTGTTTTTCTTTTTCTCTTCTAATTGGCTAGCACCAAACCCGTGAACTTCGTTCGAATTTATATACTGTGCGTCCGTGATTTTCCTAAATAGTATCCTTCCATTTTCCTATAAATAGGATGCTTAGTTAGAATTGAAAATACACCAGAAATTCAGAGAATTCTCTTCTATAATCTTGAGCGTATTTCTTTAGAGTTTTAAGAAGCTTTGAGCGTAATGCAAATTTTCTTCAAGAATATCCTCGCCCTACCAGTCGGAATACTCTTCTTTTACGGTAAGGGGTATTATTTCTTTCGTATTCATGAAGAGAACTTCTGTTATTCCATTCTTTATTATTCTGTTGGAATAACCTGTATACGCGGACCACCCGATACTTGGTGAAATTGTTCTGTTATTCCATTCTTTATTATTATGTTGGAATAACCTGTCTATGTGAAGTACCGCATATATGGTGAAATTCTTCTGTTATTCCATTCTTTATTATTCTGTTGGAACATCATGTGTGTGCGTTTACGCATGACCTGGTCCTGTTATTTATTATTCTGTTGGAACATCTTGTCAGTGCGAATTTTTCCTGACCTGGTTCTGTTATTTATTATTCTGTTGGAATATCCTGTTTGTGCATTTACGCATGACCTGGTTCCGTTATTTATTATTTTGTTGGAATAACCTGTCTGTGCGATTTATCGCATGCCTGGTGATTTCTTTTGTTATTCCATTCTTTATTATACTCAATTGGTTAAAGTTTTGGTTTTTATACTCCTTGAAATTAGTGGAATATCCTTGATATTTGCGCTTCATCCAGTATCTTTTCATGGAAATATTCTTCTGAGCATTCTTGAGTTTTACCCCACAAAGCAATATCATGTTGACAATTTGGACATTATTGGTTCCTGGATAAATTAATTCTTGAACTTGTTTTATTGAATTCTTATATCATTGTCATCATCCTCATGTTTATATTATGTTGAAAGTCATCTCATACTGTAGTGCATAGATGGACTTGGTATGATTATGACCAAAATTATTCTAAGATAATCATGGTAGTAATGTTACAAAATGATGTGGTAAAAGTCTTCATTGGCCGTGTAGTGCATTGATGGATGATTGTTGGCATGATCATGACCATTGATGAATACGCGAATATCCTTGGCCAGTAGTGCATGGATAATTTATGGTCGTGAAACTAATGAATATCATTGGCCGTAGTGCAGGGATGATGTGGATTATTTATTAAGCAGAGTCTCAGCGATAAAAGTGATGAAAAACCTTTTTAAATCATAATAGATAGTAGATTCTATTCTCTACTTGACTCTTTTAATGGATTGCTTTTTCCGCTGCAGTTAAACTTGATGTTTGTTATATCAGTTTAACACCGTTGAAGGCTAACGATAATTTTTTTCAGCATTATCTTAGTCATAATATTTCTTACTGGGCTAGTTGAGCTCACCCTTTTGCTTTCATTGTTCTCTTCAGGAAATAAGAACGTAGCAGGGACTAGTAGAGAAACGGAGTGACGTACCAGATGATAGCATTAGTAGTCCTCACTATTCTATGAAATAGTGTGATAATAATTGTAATGAGGACTTATTATGAGAGTGGATATTGTCTAGAAGACAATATTTGTATTAAAACTCACAGCTCTCTTGTTGTATATTTAAGATTGTATTTGTATTCTGTACCATGTATTTGGTGACTCAAGATGGGTGATGTATACCTATTTTGGGGGCGTCAAAGTTGGTATCAAAGTTTAGGGATATGATCCATGGCTGAGATGTGAGACAAGAACTAGGAGGGGAGAGACGGGGAATTCCTTCGCTAGTATGACCTACCTAAGTTTATTTAGCATTTAATTGGTCGGTCAGAGTATAGGGATAATATATTGCATGTCAATTAACCTTTGTTTTGTGGCAGTATTTGAAAATGGCATCCGAGAATGTTGAGAATAACAATGGAGCATAGGAGACCGTTGAGTCTCCACATATCAATAATCAGGACAATGTGCATCAGGAAGGCAACAATCCTCATGCACACAACAACACTGACCAAATAATGAACGATGGAATGTTCAGAGGCTTTCTGCAATTCATGCAAAGATCGTGCAAGAGACTCTCGCTCAAAATGTAGGTGGAAACACCGCAACTCTCATCGATCATCCGCTAAGCGATTCAGGAGCTGGGACCACCGGAGTTTTTGGAGAGCCAAAACCACTTAAAGGCGAGACGCGTGGATAAAGTAGATCAACAAGATATTTGATGTCTTGGGATGCTCTGAGGAGCAAAAGGTTCCCTTTGCCACCTTCATGTTGAGGGCAGAGGCAGATTATTGGTGGGAATCTGTAAAGTGTACTCAACCTGCCGCACTGAAGATGTCTTGGGAGAAGTTCTAAGAACTGTTCAACGTCAAGTACTTTCCTGAAAGTATTCGTCACATTAAAGAGGTAGATTTCATTAAACTAGAACAAAACAACATGACCGTGTTGCAGTATGAAGCCAAGTTTGCCGAGTTTTCCCGATTTGTGTCCCATTTGGTTAATAATGAGGAGAGAATGACATGGATGTTTCTAAGAGGTTTGAAACCCGAGATACGTCAATACCTCATTTCTCATAAACTTTGCTTGTATTCATATGTTGTTAATAGGGCTCAGTTATTGGAGCGCGATAATGAGTCAACCCAACCAAGAGAGAGTAGCCGACAAAATGATAATACCAGTGGTAGCAGTCATCGAAGCGGTGACAACAAGCGTGGAGGGAATCAACATGCCAGAAATGGTAACCACTTCGGTGGTAATCATGGCCAAAACAATAAGAGTGGACATTTCAAGAAGAGGAGATTCAATAATGATGGAAAGACGTCAGCATCAGAACCTGTCGTTAAGGAAGGAGAACGACCACTTATCATATGCTTCAAATGTGGAGAGGAGGGACACATTAGTCCAAACTGCGCGATGCCATCCAAAGCATGTTATAATTGTGGAAGAGAAGGTCACCTGGCCCGATTTTGTCGTGCACCAAAGACAAGTCCAGCTGGGATGGAGGAATCAAAAGCCGTCCCAGACAAGACAAAACTTGTAGTTCAAGGGAGAGCGTTTGTCGTGACCTCCCAAAAAGCAAGGAACCCGAACGAGGTCATCACGGGTAAGCTTATCATAAACTCTAGCGAAGTATATACCTTAATTGATATCGGTTCTACTCATTCTTTTATTTCTCCTACTTAAGCTCAACGTTTAAATTTGACTCCAGAGAAATTAGACTTTGACTTATCTGTTGAAACTCCGTTGGGAGAAACCTTCATTACATCCACTATTTATAAGTCTTGTTTGGTTCAAATCGGTACCCTCACATTACATGTTGATCTTATTTCATTGAAAATACTTGCATTTGACGTAATTCTAGGGATTGATTGGTTAACTACTCATTATGCAAAAATTGATTATTTTCGTAAGGTTGTTAGCTTTTATATTCCTAACCAACCTATTATGCGAATTAAAGCAACCAAACCATTAAAATCAATCATTGTCATCGCAAGCCATAAAGCTATTCATTTATTGAAAAACGGATGTCAAGCTTTCTTAGTTCATGTCACGGATCTAAACAAAAATACGTCAGTTTTGAATGATATTTCTATTGTTAATGAATTTCCTGACGTATTCCCTGAAGAACTTCCTGGCCTACCTCCAGAGCGTGAAATTAAATTTTGTATCGACCTTGAACCTGGTACAAAACCTATTTCCAAAGCCCCATATCGAATGGCTCCTATTGAACTTCAGGAGTTAAAGACCTAATTGCAGGAATTGTTAGACATCGGTTTCATTCGTCCTAGTACTTCTCCTTGGGGTGCTCCTGTTCTATTCGTGAAGAAGAAATAGCGGAAGATTTAACGTATGAAAAGGTTCTTATTCAAATCTTTTCTACGCTCCAAGGTTATACCTCAAGTCAAAGTTTTGTGGAGAAACCACGATGTTGAGGAAATGACCTGGGAGTTCGAATCTAAAATGAAATCAAGGTATCTTTACCTCTTCGACATACCAGGCATGTACCCTAATTTCGAGGGCGAAATTTCATAAGAAGGGGAGGTTTTAAGACCCCAACTTTTTTTAATAAAGATGATTTTTCTATAAATATTATTTTTAAATATTAAATATTATGGAATGAATTTGATATAGTTTTATAGTTGTGGGTAATATTTATAAATTTTGCAAAGTACGCAAGTTGTTATATAATATTCAATTGGTCAGGGAATATTCATTTTAATAGAAAATATTCGTACGACGACACAATCATTAGTGGACCCCACAACGTAATTATTGTTGGATTGAGAAAATGACAAAAATATTTTATGAAAATAACGGCAGAAGTTTTACCGTTAATTGTTGAAACACCTGGTGTTAAAAGTACAGAAATACGCGTGGCTGCATAGTACCACACGGTATTGATTATTGATGTTTACGTGAGAAGTCACTCAGTTTTGTTCAATTATTGCTTCAGTAATTGTTGCATAGTATCTCACGTTATTTGATTCAATTATTGTCGATATTTTATATATTATTAAATCAATAATTGAGATGACAGAATTATTAATATTATTATTTGCAATATTAACGATGTCTAGAAGTTCTATCAAGGAGAGGTTTGGTCACCTAATTGCGCCAATAGGGAAAAATTCTTATTGGAAAGCCCACTCTTTCCTGGGAATGACCTGGTCGATTAATGTTGTGAATTATAATAATAATGATAAATGTTGTTAAAAATATTGAGGTGATTTTTATGAAGTATTTATTGGACCCCCGGTTACCCATTTTTCAAAATAATTGATAGAGTATATATATATATATATATGTGTGTGTGTGTGTGTATGAAAGGGACTTGTGTGGGTAGATTTTGAAATCATGTGTGTGTGTGTGTGTACTGTGAATATGGGTGAGTGGATGGTAGTGGTGAATAAAGTTGGCAGGATGTGTGATGTTTTCAAAGCATGCACATTATAGGTTGAAAAATTCTATAATGCTATCAAACCTACGAATAAGGTCAATTCCTCTTTGGTTAAAGTCCTTAACTTGTCATGTGTTAGTTTGTTTTTCTTTTTCTCTTCTAATTAGCCTGCACCAAACCCGTGAACTTCGTTCGAATTTATATACTGTGCGTCCGTGATTTTTCCTAAATAGTATCCTTCCATTTTCCTATAAATAGGATGCTTAGTTAGAATTAAAAACACACTAGAAATTAAGAGAATTCTCTTCTATACTCTTGAGCATATTTCTTTAGAAGCTTTGAGCGTAGTGCAAATTTTCTTCAAGAATATCCTCGCCCTACCAGTCGAGATACTCTTCTTTTACGGTAAGGGGTATTATTTCTTTCGTATTCATGAAGAGAACTTCTGTTATTCCATTTTTATTATTACATTTGGAATAACTCGTATACGCTGGACTACCCTATACTTGGTGAAATTCTTCACGTTATTTCATTCTTTATTATTATGTTGAATAACTTTGTCTATGCGAAGTACCGCATACATGGTGAAATTCTTCTGTTATTCCATTCTTTATTATTCTGTTGGAACATCATGTCTGTGCGTTTACGCATGACTTGGTTCCGTTATTTATTATTCTGTTGGAACATCCTGTCAAATCACAATTTTGCCTCGACTGGTTCCGTTATTTATTGTTACGTTGGAATATCCAAATTGCAATGCGTTTACACATGACCTGGTTCCGTTATTTATTATTTTGTTGGAATAACCTGTCTGTGCGGTCTATCGTATTCCTGATCATTTCTTTTGTTATTCCATTCTTTATTATACTCAGTTGGTTAAAGTTTTGGCTTTTATACTCCATGAAATTAGTGGAATATCCTTGATATTTGCGCTTCATCTAGTATATTTTTATGGAAATATTCTTCTGAGCATTCTTGAGTTTTACCCCACAAAGCAGTATCATGTTAACAATTTGGACGTTATTTGTTCCTGGATAAATTAATTCTTGAACTTGTTTTATTGAATTCTTATATCATTGTCATCATCCTCATTTTATATTATGTTGAAAGTCATCTGTGGCCTGTAGTGCATAGATGGACTTGGTATGATTATGACCAGGGATTATTCGGTATAATCATGACCGTAATGTTACAAATGATGTGGTAAAAGTCCTCATTGTCCCGTAGTGCATTGATGGACAGTTGTTGGCATGATCATGACCATTGATGAATACGCGAATATCCTTGGCCCGTATTGTATGGATAATTTGTGGTCATGATACTAATGGATATCCTTGGCCGTAGAGCAAGGATGATGTGGATTATTTATTAAGTTGAGTCTCAGCGATAAAAGTGATGAAAAACCTTTTTAAAACATAAAAGATAGTAGATTTTATTCTCTACTTGACTCTTTTAATGGATTGCTTGTTCCGCTGCAGTTAAACTTGATGTTTGTTATATCAGTTTAACACTTTTGAAGGCTAACGATAATTTTTTTCTGCATTATCTTAGTCATAATATTTCTTACTGGGCTAGTTGAGCTCACCCTTTTTGTGACCCCCCCCAAAATAGGTATACATCACCCATTTTGAGTCGTCAATAACATAGAACAGAAACAACTACAACTTTATTAATACAACATAAAAACTATGAGTTTAAATACAAATATTGCCATCTAGACAATATTCACACCCAAATAAGTCCTCATTACAATTATTGGTACATTATTTTACAAAAATGGTGAGGACTACTAAAACAACTTTCTAGAACCTTCATTCCATACCCCGACTAGTACTCGCTACATTCTCGCCTCCTGAGAAGAAAAATGGAACAAAAAGGAAAAGGGTGAGCTGAACTAGCCCAGTAAAGAATATTATGACTAAGATAATATAGAACAAATTATCGTTAGTCTTAAACAGGAAAAAATTTGATAAAATACAATAGACAACAAGTTTCATATCAATATTTACAGCGGAAATAATAATTCATAGATGAGTTATGTAGAGAATGAAATCTATTATAATCTATGAATTTAAAAGTCCATCATCAATATTTTATCCCTGTAACATCAATCAATATTCATCTTGAATCAAATATTCATCTTTGCACTACAGGCCAAAAATATTCATCAGTTGGTCATGTTCAACTCAACACCTGTACATCTTTTCACTACGGGCCAAAGATATTCATAATAAAATCAACCATCTTTGCACTACAGGCCAAAGATATTCAGTAATATCATCTTTTAGGACTAAGGATGATGAAAAATATTTTAAAGAAAACGAATCCAGTAAAACAAAAGAATAAATATTAAAGATTCGTATTTCAAACAATCCGAGTTCAAAAATACTTCATAAATAATCATAGTGAAGTAAAATTCAAGAATGATCAAAACATGGATACAATCAAAGCTAGTATCCATAATAGATATTTTGGATAAAAATCAAAAATTTAATTTTTTTGTGAATAGTGTCGTATACGTGAATAGTGCCGTATACGTAAATAGTAACCCCGACACTAAAAGACAAGAATTTCACAAGAAAAATATTACCAATATTTCGGCATAATGATATTAGAAGAAATAATATCATTTAAAAAAAAATAATATCCCTTACCTCAAAAAGATAAGTATTTACATTTGGAATATCTTTGGATATAATCTTTGAAGGAACTCGCACCATATAGCAACACTTAAAGTATCAAAATACTCACAAGAATACGCTCGATAATATAGAGAGAGAAAGTGAGAGAAAACTTCAGTTTCTGGTGTGATTTTCAATTCTAACATAAGCACCCTATTTATAGGAAAATGCTTAAAACACCGAAGCAGAAAATTTAATAAAATAATAATTTAATTAACAAAATTCAAGCCCACCTTAGACAACTGATCTCAGCTCATTTTGCACATGTTAGTGTAGCCCAAAAAACGTTTTTCTTAATAAACATCATTAAAACTTCCAAAAATCAATTATTCTGGAACTTCAGAACTTCAATAATTCATAATAAATAGCCATTTTATCAGAAAAATTTGAATCTTATGTCTTTTTCATAGGAAATTCCATTTTCTAAAACTTTGTAAGTTTATGTTTTTCTAAATTTCAAATAGAAGTTGACCGAAAACCACAAACGAGCGATTTTACGGGCTATAATCCAATTTCAGTCAAGAAATGGGGTCCACCGACATATTTAACATGTTTTAAACATTTATTGCAACAAAAATACTCTTCCTCCTCATTTATTCATATATCCCACATTCATTGTAAAAATATCACCATTATTATATTAATAAAATATAATAATATAATTAAATGAATTATTTTATCAGAAGAGATAAAATATCAATTTTCAACAATTGTCACATTAAAAAATTTCTCTGTGGAATCTCAAGTGGTTGCAATGGACCCTTAGGCACTTGATGCTCCGCCTTTACACGTTTACAAGTTAAACACCTCGAGATAAACTTCGCGATTTCTCTCTTCATATTGTTCCACCAAAATGTATGTTGAAGATCACGATACATTTTGGTACTTCCAGGATGGATTGCAAACGGTGTATTATGTGCCTCCGTCGTGATCTTGTACTTCAAATCAAAGTCGTTAGGAACCCAAAGTTTAGAGTGGACTCGAAGTATTCCTTCTTCATCGATTCTCGCTTCATGCGCATCAGCTCCGGGTCGGTGGCTTAAGCAACTTTAACTTTATCGATTAAAGTTGATTCTATGCGTATACTTGATATCATCGCACTCGTTCCTGCATATGATCTTCTACTCAATGCGTCAGCTACCACGTTTGCTTTTCCAAGATGGTATTGAATAGTGTGGTCATAATCTTTTAACAGCTCGAGCCAACGTCGTTGCTGCGTGTTGAGTTCCTTTTGGGTGAAGAAATATTTGAGGCTTTTATGGTCTGAATATATCTCCACTTTCTCCTCATATAAATAGTGCCTCCAGATCTTTAGCACGAAAACGACTGCTGCCAACTCTAGATCATGAGTAGGATAATTACTCTCATACTCTTTAAGTTGTCGCGAGGCATAGGCTATGACTTTCCCATGTTGCATGAGAACACATCCTAACCCTTTGCCTGAAGCATCGCTGTAGATAACAAATCCATCCGAACCAAATGGTATTGTCAGAACAGGTGCCGAAATGAGTCTCCTCTTAAGCTCTTGGAAACTCTTCTCGCATTCCTCGCTCCATGTGAATTTTGTATCTTTCCAAGTCAGCTGAGTTAATGGAGTACCGATTCAAGTAAATCCTTCCACGAATCTCCGATAATAACCAGTTAAGCCCAGAAAGCTACATACTTCGGTCACCATTTTCGGTTGCTCCCAACTTTGTATTGCTTCAATCTTCGCCGGGTCAACAGATACTCCATGTTTTGACACCACCGCCCAAGGAATGCTACTTCTCGCCGCCGAACTCGCATTTCTTTAACTTAGCATATAGCTTATTTTCACGAAGCCTTTGGAGTACCAAATTTGAAATGGTGCTCATGATCTTCACTATTTTGGAATATATGAGGATGTCATCAATAAAGACAACAAGGAACCGATCCAAATATTCCTTGAATATCCTGTTCATCTTATCCATGAAAGCCGCAGAGCATTAGTCAATCCAAAAGACATGACTAAAATTTCATAATGCCCGTCATCGAAGTTCTCAAGGCGCTCTTTGAATATCCTCGGTTCTAATCTTCACCGATGATATCCGAATCGAAGATCGATCTTTGAAAAGAATTATTCTCCTTATGGCGGTCAAACAGTCATCAATACGAGGTAATGGGATACCTATTCTTGATGGTGACATGGTTCAATTCTCTATAGTCAATACAAAGTCGCATACTTCCGTCTTTCTTCTTTACAAATAAAACAGGAGCACCCCAAGGAGATGTACTAGGACGAATGAAACGGATGTCCAATAACTCTTGTAGTTGGATCTTTAACACCTGAAGTTTAATAAGAGCCATTCGATATGGGGTTTTAGAAATGGGCTTTGTACCAGGTTCAAGGTCAATAAAGAATTCAACTTCACGTTCTGGGGTAGACCGGGAAGTTCTTCAGGAAATACGTCAGGAAATTTACTAACAACAGGAATATTATTCAAATCCGACGTGTCGTTATTCAAATCCATAACATGGGCTAAGAAAGCTTGACATCCGTTTTTCAATAAACGAATAGCTTTATGACTAGATGTGACAGTGATTGATTTTAATGGTTTAGTTGCTTGAATTCATACAACATGTTGGTTAGGAATATGAAAACTAACAACCTTACGAAAACAATCAATTTTGGCATGATGAGTAGTTAACCAATCAATCCCTAAAATCACATCAAAAGCAAGTATATTTAAAGAGATAAAGTCAACAGGTAATGTGATGGTGCCAACTTGGATTAAACAAGATTTATAAACAGTGGATGTGATGAAAGTTTCTCTTCCAGGAACCGTTGACTTTGACTTTTCTGGGACAGCCTTTTGAGTCACCGTCCCCTTGGACTTGGTTTCGCTACTGTACAATCTCGAGCGATATGTCTTTCTTTTCCACAATTATAACATACCTTGAACTGTTGTGGACCTTTTGGGCTAATATGTCCCTCTTTTCCGCATTTATAGCATACAACCGGTGGTCGTTCTCCTCCCTTAGAACCAGTTGCTGCTGGTGTTGACGTCTTTACTTGGTCATTGTTGAATCTCCTCTTTTTAAAATCTCCTCCCGACTCGCTTCTTCTATTCTCATGGCCATGATTACCACCAGAGTGGTTACCGCCTTTGTCCGTATTCTTCTTTCTCCGCTGGTTATCGTTGTTCTGATGACTGCTGTCACCAGTATGATCCTGGTTATGGTCCCTCGGTTGAACGTACTCGTTGTCTCGCTCTAATAATTGAGCCCTGTTGACAACATCTGAATAGAGAAAAAATTTATGAGAAATGAGATACTGACGTATGACGGGTTTCAAACCTCTCGAAACATCCGCCATCATCGCTCCTCATTCTCCACCAAATGAGGTGCAAACCTGGATAACTCTGCAAACTTTGCCTCGTACTGGGACACCGTCATGTTATTTTGTTCCAGTCTAATGAACTCCACTTCTTTCATATGACGAATACTTTCAAGAAAGTACTTGTCACTAAAAAGTTTCTAAAACGTCTCCCAAGACATGCTGAGTGTGGCTAGATGGGTACGCTTCACAGATTCCCACCAGTAATCTGCCTCATTACGAAACATAAAGGTGGCGAATGAAACCTTCTTTTCCTCCGTGCATCCCAAGACATCGAATATCTTGGTGATTTGTTTGACCCACGTTTCTGCCTTAATCGGATCCGGCTTTTCCCAGAATTCTGGTGGTCCCAACTCTTTGAACTGCTTGGCTATGACAAATCGTGCATTGTTATCATTTCCACCTGTATTTTGTGCACGAGTCTCCCTCGTCTGATTTTTCATGAACTGCAAAAAGCTTCTAAACATCCCGTCGTTCATAATCTACTCAGTGGTGTTGTTCACAGGAGGAACATTGCCAGCCTGTTGCACGTTCTCCTCGTTGGTGAGTAAAGTTGTCTCCACGGTCTCATTTACTCCACTATTAACATTCTCAGTCGACATTCTCAAATACTGCCATAAAATAAGGGTTAATTAAGGAAATTAACATATCACATAATATCCCTATATACTGACCAACTAATAAATAAGCTTAGGTAGGACACACTAGCGAAGGTTTTACTCGCCTCTCCCTCCTAGTTCTATTCCCCATTTTCTCCGGAGATCATATCCTAAGCTCGATACCAATCATGACACCCCAAAATAGTATACATCACCCATTTTGAGTCGTCAATAACATGGTACGTAAACAACTACAACTTTATTAATACAACATAAAAACTGAGTTTAAATACAAATATTGCCATCTAGACAATATTCACACCCAAATAAGTCCTCATTACAATTATTGGTACATTATTTTACAAAAATGGTGAGGACTACTAAAACAAATTTCTAGAACCTTCATTCCATACCCCGACTAGTACTCGCTACATTCTCGCCTCCTAAGAAGAAAAATGAAACAAAAAGGAAAAGGGTGAGCTTAACTAGCCCAGTAAAGAATATTATGACTAAGATAATATAGAACAAATTATCGTTAGTCTTCAACAGGGAAAAATCTGATAAAATACAATAGACAACAAGTTTCAGATCAATATTTGCAGTGGAAATAATAATTCATAGATGAGTTACGTAGAGAATGAAATCTACTATAATCTATGAATTTAAAAGTCCATCATCAATATTTTATCCCTGTAACATCAATCAATATTCATCTTGAATCAAATATGCATCTTTGCACTAAAGGCCAAAGATATTCATTAGTTGGTCATGTTCATCTCAACACCTATACATCTTTGCACTACGGGCCAAAGATATTCATAATAAAATCAACCATCTTTGCACTACAGGCCAAAGATGTTCAGTAATATCATCTTTTAGGACTGAGGATGATGAAAAATATTTTAAAGAAAACGAATCTAGTGAAATAAAAGAATAAATATTAAGGATGCGTATTTCAAAATATCCGAGTTCAAAAATACTTCATAAATAATCATAGTGAAGTAAAATTCAAGAATGATCAAAACATGGATACAATCAAAGCTAGTATCCATAATAGATATTTTGGACAAAAATTGAAAATTTAATTTTTACGTGAATAGTCTTGATATCGTGAATAGTAACCCCACTCTAAAAGACAAGAATTTCACAAGAAAATCTTACCAATATTCCTAAGATAATGGTATTAGAAGAAATAATATCATTTAAAAAATAATATCCCTTACCTCGAAAAGACGATTTCTTACCTAATAATCTTTGGATATAGTGTTGAAGGAACTCGCATCAGATATAGCAACACTCAAAGTATCAAAATACTCAGAAGAATACGCTCGATAATATAGAGAGAGAAAGTGAGAGAAAACTTCAGTTTCTGGTGTGATTTTCAATTCTAACCTAAGCACCCTATTTATAGGAAAATGCTTAGAACACCAAAGCAGTAAATTTAATAAAATAATAATATAATTAAAAAAATTCAAGCCCGCCTTAGACGACTGATCTCGGCTCATTTTGCACATGTTAGTGTAGCCCAAAAAATGTTTTTCTTAATAAACATCATTAAAACTTCCAAAAATCAATTATTCTGGAACTTCAGAACTTCAATAATTTATAATAAATAGCCCTTTTCCATAGGAAATTTTATTCTCTACAACTTTGTAAGTTTATGTTTTTCCAAATTCCAAACAGAAGTTGACCGAAATCCACAAACGGGCGATTTTACGGGCTATAATCCAATTTCAGTCAAGAAATGGGGTCCACCAACATGTTTAACATGTTTTAAACATTTATTGCAACAAAAATACTCTTCCTCCTTATTTATTCATATATCCCACATTCATTGTAAAAATATCACCATTATTATATTATTAAAATATAATAATATAATTAAATGAATTTTTTTATCAGAAGAGATAAAATATCAATTTTCAACAATTGTCACTTTAAAAATTTTCTCCATCTATATCCACATAAAATAGATATTTTCCTTATCATATAAATCAATAATTAATTATTCACAAATAATATTACAGAAATACAATATCGATGACCGTGCAGCTTCTGAAAGGAGGGGCTTCAATAAGGATTTCTCCTTACTGGCGCGCAATTAGGTGACCAAACCTCTCCTTAAACAAAACTTTCTAGACATTTCCAATAATGTTATCTAATAATATTATTCAAATAATATGAATTATTGATCTGATAATAAAAATACTGTGTAGTGACAATTATTGAAACAACAATAATATAAAATATCAACGTAGCAATTATTGAATCAAAAAATAAAATATTGAATAAGAACTCATCGTAACAATTATTGGTAGTGCCTTCACGTAAGAATCAATAATTGGTGCAATACCGTAAATATCAGATTTCACCACCAGGTATTCCAATAGTATTAACGGTAACAACTACGTCGTTATTTATAAACCACTTATACTTGTCGTTTTCTTCATCCAATCACTTTTCGTTATGGGGCCCACACAAAGCTGCGCCGTCGTACGAATATTCCCCGACAGTAAGAATATTCCACGACCAAACTAATATTCCTCGACAACAATGAATATTTTATAATCACTTGCTTACTTGAAATATTTGCGCATTTTACCCATAACTAACCACAATAATCAAATCAACCCTTACTATTTCAAAATAATAAATAGAGGAAATTCAATTTCATTAATAATAAGTTGGGGTCTTACACTTTTGCTTTCATTGTTCTCTTCAGGAAATGAGAACGTAACAGGGACTAGTCGGGGAATGGAGTGACGGTCCAGATGATAACATTAGTATTCCTCACTATTCTATGAAACAGTGTGATAATAATTGTAATGAGGACTTATTCTGAGAGTGGATATTGTCTAGAAGATAATATTTGTAATAAAACTCACAGCTCTTGTTGTATATTTAAGATTGTATTTTTATTTTGTACCGTGTATTTGACGACTCAAGATGGGTGATGTATACCTATTTTGGGGGCGTCACATAAGGGGTATTATTTCTTTTGTATTCACGAAGAGAGCATCTGTTATTCCATTATCTATTATTCTGTTGGAATAACTTGTATACGCGGACTACCGTATACATGGTAAAATTCTCCTGTTATTCCATTCTTTATTATTCTGTCGGAATATCACGTCGTAAAGGCGTTCGCATGACTGGTTTCATTCAATATTATTCGCCGAATATCACATCTGCGTGCGTTCACGCGTGACACCGGTTCCATTCTTTATTATTACTCGCTGGAATAACCATGTCTGCGATTACATCGCATGCATGGTGAATTTCGTTGTTATTCCATTCTTTATTATTCTGTTGGGAATAACCTGTCAGTGCGGTCTATCACAAGCATGGTGAATTCTTCTGTTATTCCTTTCTTTATTATTCTGTTGGAATAACCAGTCTATGTGGATTACCGTATGCATAGTGAATGATTCTTCGTATTTATATGAATAGTATTTTCATTCAAAAAAGGGGTTTCTGGCAAGGGCAGTTTCATTATTTTCCTGACCCAAAAAAATTCTGGAAAATTTTGAAATGATAATTTGATGAGTTTTTTAGATTGTGTCCAAAAATGGCAATTTTTGGATGTATAGATTAGGAGTTATGAATTTTATAGGAAAAGACTATTTTAATAGTAAACCCTTATAACTCCTTGTGGTTAACTCCAAAATTGGTAAAATTTTTATTGGGAGTACATGTATATAACAGGAATGTATCCTGTAAATTTCGAAATTTTTAGAAAAAAAGTACAATTTATGATAAATGTCTAAATATTCGGCAGTTTTAGCCATATGAAAAATAGTAAATGAATTTTAAAAATTCTAAGAAAAATATATGTTCAATATGGGACTATATTCTGCTAAATCCCGTAAAAAAAATATATTTTGGGATGATTTGGTATTTTTCATGAAAATGAACTATTTATGAGTAAATGAATTAAATATGTTATGTGAAGTAACAAAATTGGAAAATAGGATTTTATGGCTTGGAAATCCTATATAAGGTATATGCAGATTTGTGATGAGAGTTTTGGTTATTGATGATGAAATCTTATGAGTTTGGCATTATAGGATGATTAAATGCATTAATTAATAAAGTGTAAACAATTAAAATAAATTGTTATAAGTTTAAGAAATGATTAAAATATTGTTATAATATTAATGATATTAGATTATGAGATTATTAAGTGATTGATAACATTTGGTTATTATTGAACGCTGGATAAATTGTATTATAAATGTTTAATATTTATCCTTTATCTCATTTGATTGATTCTTTATATCATTGTCATTATCCTCATGCTTATATTATGATGAAAGTCATATGTGGCATGTAGTGCATAGATGGACTTGGTATGATTATGACCAGGGATTATTCGGTATGATCATGACCGTAATGTTACAAATGTTTTTGGTATAATTATGGCCATGGATTCTCTTCGGCCAAGGGTGCAAAGATGAATTTTTTTTATGGTATGATCATGACCGTTGATGAAAACATGATTATCTTTGGCTCGTAGTACATAGATAATTCGTGGTCGTGATATTAACGAATATCCTTGGCCTGTAGTGCAGGGATGATTCGATGATGTGGATTAATTATTGAGCTGAGTCTCAGCAATGAAATATTAATTCATGGATGTGATAATAATGAATATCCTTAGCCCGTAGTGCATGGATAATTCATGGATGTGATATTAACGAATATCCTTGCCCGTAGTGCAAGGGTAATTCGATGATGTGGATTATTTATTAAGCTGAGTCTCAGCGATAAAATAATTATAATAAACTTTTAAATTCGTAGAAGATAGTAGATATCATGCTCTACTTGACTCTTCTAAAATACAGTTTTATGACTTTGGCCTGTAGTGCAAAGATGAAATGATAATGAATATCTTTGGCCCGTAGTGAAAAGATGAATTTATTAAGTATGATTATAAACAGGAACTGTGATTTGGTATAACCATGATCTTTGATGTTTCAGGTAAAGATAGGTGATGAAAATTATCTTCGTATTAGGTGCGAAGAGGAATTTAGAATCACAATTATGATTATGAGTTATTCATATGATTGTGGAAAGGAACAATTGATTGATGTTACAGGGATAAAACATTGTTGGTGGACTTTTAACGTGGAGAAAATAATTGACTTTATGGTCTATTTGACTCTTCTAATGGATTGCTCGTTCCGCTGCAACTATGGTTGAAACGTTTTATCATCCACCATATGTTCTAAATCTCTGATTTATTTCTGATGAAAGCTATTGATGATGTAAATTATCTTTAGTCATGATATTCTTTACTGGGCTAGTTGTGCTCACCCTTTTGGCTTCACTATTTCTTTCAGGTAATAAGAGTGTAGGCCGGGTTTAGCCGGGGATAACGAGGGAATAGAATCGGTGTCTACATAGCTATTGAGGTTCTCCCTAAATAGTATGGAAATAAATTTATTGAGAATTTTAGATAAGTGTGTCGTATTGTATACGTCATTTGATATTTAATTTTAGTGAATCGAATAGGGTGAGATGAACCCAACTTTGGAAGGGTATTTTGCCACTATCATACAAGATGTCTAATGTTATAAAACCTCATGTTATCATAAGAAAGGGTTGTGCGCATCCACTTGCTGAGTATATCTACGAGCACTACCTATATGATCTCGGAGTTTATTTGAAATATAATTTTCACTTGGAGACAGTGGAGATAGTTATATGTCAAGAGAAGACTCGCCATTGGAAAAAAGATAATAGTAATCTTCCCATTTTTCTTTGGGGTCTATTGGGTCAACCAAGGATAATTCTGTGGACATATGATATCTATCATAACTGAGACGCGTGGCCTCCCATGTACGAAGGTTTCCTTGAGCATTTCCCAAAGATTTTAATTTCTAAAACAATTTTTGACTATACTTTTATGTAAAGTATCATTGTAAGGTTATGGTCGAGGCACCATGAGAGTTATATACATTTGTATTAAAACTCATAGTATATATGTCGTCGTATTTTGCACGACAGTTGTATAAATGAAGTTGTCAGTAGTGTATTTTCTGGCGACTCAAGATGGGTGATGTATACCTATTTTGGGGGCGTCACATTTGGTATCAGAGCTTAGGGATATGGTCGCTAATGGAGATATGAGTCTAGAACTAGGAGGGGCGAGACGAGTAATATACTTCTCTAGTGTGTGACTTACCTAAGCCAAAATTTTTACTTGATAAGTTGACAAATTGTGATATGTCAATTAACCTTTGTTTTGAAGGTATATTTTAGAATGATATCTTAATTACAGGAGATGAGCAATGGGAAAATTATGATACAGAAGAAATAACCGGGAAGGTACAATCCGAAAAGAAAGTAAGGTTTTCTCATTTCTTCGAATATCAGGTACGTACGTAAATTTCGAGGGCAAAATTTCATAAGGAGGAGAGATTGTGAGACCCCATATTTTATGAATAAAGATTTAAATTTCTCGGAATATTTTTTTGAATATTATGGTGTGGATTTGATATAATGTTATGGTTGTGGATAATATTTATAAATTTTGCAAAGTATGCAAGTTATTGTATTATATTCGATTGGTAAGGGAATATTCTTTTTGTCAGGGAATATCCGTGCGACAGTACAATTATTGGTGGACCCACAACGGAATTATTGTCGGATTGAGAAAACGACAAAAATATTTTTATGAAAATAACGGCGGAAGTTTTACTGTTAAAAAAAGCTGCTTTGAAACACCCGTGTTAAAAGTAAAAGATGTCTGGCGTGGTTGCATAAGAGCACACGATTTTGATTATTAATGCTTACGTGAGAAGTCACTCAGTTTTGTTCAATTATTGCTACAGTAATTGCTGCATAGTATCTCACGTTATTTGATTCAATTATTGTCGATATTTTATATATTATTAAATCAATTATTGAGACGACGAAGTTAATAATATTATTATTTGCAATATTAACGATGTCTAGAAGTTCTGTCAAGGAGAGGTTTGGTCACCTAATTGCGCGCCAATAAAGAGAAATCCTTATTGGAAGACCCCCTCTTTTTTGGAAACGACCTGATCGATTAATATTGTGAATTATAATAATGGTGATAAAGTTTATTTTATTATTATTATAAATGTAATAAAATAAAAAACTTTTTATATAAAACAGAATACTTTTATAAAGTTATTTATTTTATTAGACTATAAATAGAATATATAATATTCTATTATGCGTAGAGGCTCTGCGTAGTGTTTGTATAATAAAATCTTTTATATAAAATAGAATACTTTTATAAAGTTATTCGCTTTTTTAGACTATAAATAAAATATATAATATTCTATTATACATAGTGTTTGCATAAAGTCATACATAGTATTTACATAGTAAAATCTTTTTATATAAAATAGAATACTTTTATAAAGTTATTCGTTTTATTAGTATATAAATAGAATATATAATATTGTATTATGCATAGTGTTTGAATAGTAAAATCTTTTTATATAAAAAGTAATACTTTTATAAAGTTATTCGCTTTTATTAGACTATAAATAGAATATATATTATTCTATTATGCATAGTATTTGTATAAGTGCTTGCATAGTGTTTTGCATAATAAAATCTTTTTATATAAATGAATACTTTAATAAAGTTATTCGTTTTATTAGACTATAAATAGAATATATAATATTCTATTATGATAAATACTCAACGTAGTGTTTTGCATAGTAAAATCTTTTTATATAAAATGCAGAATACTTTTATAAAGTTATTCATTTTATTATATTATAAATAAAATATATTATATTTTATTTAAAAGATTTTATTTTATTAGAATATTTTATTAATATGCATAGTAAATTAATATGGATCGTCTGTTAAAAATAAATCAATCACTGACCGTTCATGAATTAGTTACTATTCAATCCATTCTCCTATAAATAGAAACTCATTCCTTCATTATTTCTTACGAATTCACTGAAACTCTAGAGAGAGAAACTATAGAGAGAAAGAAGAAAAGTATTCGGCTGCTTCACTACTCCTATATCCAGTTTCTTCTAAGGTAAGGGATATTATTTGTTGTACTCGCACTACTACAAAACAGTAAATAGATAACGCGAAAAAAATATTATGGTTTCAGTCAGAAAAACGTCGTGGTTAAGGGTGTTGTCTATTTGACACCCTTACACAACGTTTTTAAAACGTTGTGTATTTAAAACGTTGTAATTAGGCACAATACACAACGTTTTTTAGGAAAAAACGTTGTAGATTTGTTTTTCAAAAATTAGCAGATGGATAAAAATATTGTAGAAAGTATGATTCCACAATGTTTTTTGGATAAAAATGTTGTAGAAGGTATGATTCCACAACGTTTTTAAAATGTTGTAGATTAAAAAAAAAGAAAAAAAAATATTGTGATTCACCTACATTACCAATGCACCTGCAATATGCTAATGCCATGATATATAGCTAAAAGGTCTAAATTCTCAATTAAATTTAAAGCCAAAATGTATCAACCATTCAAAATACATCCCAATAAATACCATTCATATACAGTTTCACATTACTACATCCACAAAATATTACATTATATTTTATCAGTTAGACTGCCTGATTAAAGTAAAATCTATTCTTTGATGAGCCTAACTAGGGTATAATCAACATACTATGAAAACTCAGCCAAATCAAGATCATCATAGATTGCGGATGCTGTCTGACTCTCTCTGCACTCTCGATCCGGAGATCGATCGCTGCGTTTTTGAGACCACTAGATTGCGGATGCTCAACATCACCGCTCATCCTCAGTAGGGATTGAACTTTGTGTCATCTCCCATATACACTTTTAAGCGAATCACACTCCAACTTAGATGCGAGGAGATCTCATTGCAGTGTTTTTTTTCTTCTTTGGGTCGTAGTCATATCTCTGCGAAGAAGATTAGGCACATTATATGTATTTAAATTAAGATATTTATCATGTATAATGCTATAAATATTTGAAATGAAAACCAAGAGTAGATTGATTAGATACTATATTATTCTTATTACTTATTATAATCAATTTAATAATAAACTTTTTTCAAATTTACACCACAAGGATATTAGTAAAAATAGTTACTGCATAAGGTTTAATCAGCCAAGCCAAGCCATTGGAGAATTGGACTAATAAGATTTGCTAAAGGTAGAGAGATCTGTGTCATCAACTTCATTCTTTGCCATCAGCAGCACGAAGAGAGCCTAGTTGAATGGGTGCTTGCGTTCCCACGACTTTTGATGACCCATAAATTGACATATCAGCACCCTGAGCTTTCTCCTTCTTAATTTGATACTTCATTACACAGTAGTGCACTTGACACTTTGGGAATAAAGGAAATTTTATCAAGGGGCTTTGAACAGGCGACATTTTGCCTTAAAAACCTACTAGCATTTAGAAACTCTGCGTGAACAAAAAAAGGGTGCACCAAACATGAAATGCAATATATATATTGGTTAACAGAGATGAAATATATTGGTTTCCTCCAAAATCTAGTAATATTGAATTCAAGTAATATATAAAGTGTGGAACAAAAACTAATCTAAGGCAAGAATTAGAAAGTTTTGAAGCAAAGTTGGAATGAAAAAAAACTCTTAAGCTGCACCAAACATGAAATGCAATATTAACTGATATCAAAGGTAAGATGAGACAGTCAATTGAAAATTAGATGCGGAGAACATACCAATCCTTCCGACATCATATCTCTTTGTTTTCCGGTTTCACGTTAGTGATAAGTACCACATATGCGGTTCTTCAAGGTAAATAAAAGCAAAACAATCGATAAAGTAATATATCCCGATCATGGTATTGTGATAAACCGATTTGTATAATAGGAGGTCGCATTTACAAGAGTAAAATTGTGCCTCCAACTAAAGAAAATGATAAGTAACTAACTAAATATTCATACCATCAACTAATTTGGAATGAAATGTTTGGCGGACCAACGACCACCGCCACAATTTAGCCTCTCCAACATCTATCTCCTCAACCAAGAAAGCTGTAGTATATGTTGAGGAACACAAAAAAAGGTTATATCGTACATACACAATCCACATACGTTGTTGAGAAAGTGTCACATATTGAAACACCGTGGTTTACCCCAATGTGGTGACTGGAAAATAGTTCACTAGAAAAAACAAGCACCAAAATGAGGGGGAGAGAAGTTAGCCAAAAGAAGAAGAAAAAAATAAATGTACTGTCGGCCAGATGGATGCTTCCATGCTTTGCGAACAAGGCCAACTGTATTTTCAATGAAACTAACACTAACTTCTTTATCCTTCTCATCTCGCTACTTTTTCGTGCACTTTCTTCTTCTCTGCAGTAGTTTCTTTCTTCTCCACAGCAACTCCATTATCTCCTGCAACCTTTTTCTTTATGTTTAATAGGAGCAGAGCACCAGTGTAAATGTTCAGAAAATAATTACAAACAAAAGGCAATGACTCAAGATTTTGACTGAAATGATAAACTTTGTTACGCCCCCAAAATAGGTATACATCACCCATCTTGAGTCGCCAAATACATAGTACAAAATTCAAATACAACTTAATTATACAGCAGTCGTGTAAAATACGACAAAACATATGTTGTGAGTTTTAATAAAAATATTGTCATCTAGACAATATCTACACTCAATTGGGTCTTCATTACATTTATTATCACATTATTTAACAGAATAGTGAGGACTAATAATGCTATTATCCGGGCCATCACTCCGCTTCCCGACTAGTCCCCTCGCCACGCTCTCATTTCACGAGGAGAACAATTAAAGTAAAAAGGTGAGCTCAACTAGCCCAAGAAGAAATATTATGACTAAGATAATACTGTAATAAATTATCGTTAGCCTTCAACAATTGTTAAACCGATACAATATAACAAACATCAAGTTTAATGCAATGAACAAGCGATCCATTAAAAAAGTCAGTAGAGAATAAAATCTACTATCTTTTATGATTTAAAAGGTTTTTCATCACTTTTATCACTTTGGAATCGACTTAATAAATAATCCACATCATCCCCGCACTACGACCAAGGATATTCATTAGTATCACAATCACAAATTATCCATGCACTACGGGCCAAGGATATTCTTGTATTCATCAATGGTCATGATCATGCCAACAACTCGTCCATCAATGCACTACTAAAGCTACGAGGACTTTTACCACATCATTTGTAACATTACGGCCATGATTATACCGATTAATCCTCGGTCATAATCATACCAAGTCCATCTATGCACTACAAAGCCACGATGACTTTCAACATAATATAAACATGAGGATGATGACAATGATATAAGAATTCAATAAAACAAGTTCAAGAATTAATTTATCCAGAACTAATAACGTCCAAATTGTCAACACGATACTTCTTTGTGAGTAAAAATTCAAGAATGCTCGGAAGAATATTTTCATGAAAAGATCTTTGAATGAAGCCTTAAATATTAAGGATATTCCACTAATTTCATGGAGTATAGAAGTCAAACTTTAACCAACCGAGTATAATAAATAATGGAATAACAAAAGAAATCACCGGGCATGTGATAGACTCGCACAAACAAAAGTTATTCCAATAGAATAATAAATAATGAGAATCGTGTCAAAGTAAAATTAAGACCGACAGCGGATATTCCAATGTAATAATAAAGAATGGAAAAACAATGAAATCACCACGCATGCGATGATCGCCATGCAGAAAAGTTATTCCAATGTAATAATAAATAATGGAACTAGGTCAAAGCGTAATACTTACCGATAAGATATTCCAACAAAATAATAAAGAATGGAATAACAATGAAATCACCACGCATGCGATGAATCATACATGCATACGTTATTCTAACGAGTAATAATAATTAATGGAACGAATCGTGTAATACGCACCAACAGGATATTCCAATGTAATAATAAATAACGGGCAGGGCACGCGTAAATGCACGATATAGGATGTTCCAAATAGAATAATAAAGAATGGAATAATGAAGAATTTCACCACGTATGCGGATTGTGATGTATGTGTTTATTCCAACATAATGATAAATAATGGAATAATGTAAGAATTTCACCAAATATAGGGTAGATCACAGATATACGAGTTATTCAATGATGTAATAAAAAATGGAATAACGTAAGTTCTATTCATGAATACGAAAAAATAAATAATACCCTTTACCTTAGAACAACCTGGATATAGGAGTAGTGAAATAATGTAATACTTTTCTTCTTTCTCTCTATAGTTTCTTTCTACAGTTTTTAAAGAATTCGTAAAAATAATGAAGGAATAAGCTTCTATTTATAAGAGAATGAACCTAAATAAGAACTAATTCCTAAACGGTCCGTATTAATTTACTTTTAAACAGACGGTCAGTTGGTTTACTATAAAATATTCTAATAAAACAAAATCTTTTAAATAAAATATAATATATTCTATTTATAATCTAATAAAACGAATAACTTTATAAAAGTATTACATTTTATATAAAAAAAATTGCTATCAGTACACTATGCAAACACTATGCATAATAAAATATAATATATTCTATTTATAGTCTAATAAAACGAATAACTTTATAAAAGTATTACATTTTTATATATAAAAAAATTTACTATCTGAAACATTATGTATAATAGAATATAATATATTCTATTTATAGTCTAATAAAACGAATAACTTTATAAAAGTATTCTGCTTTTATATAAAAAGATTTTACTATGCAAAACACTATCGTAATATAATATAATATATTCTATTTATAGTCTAATAAAACGAATAACTTTATAAAAGTATTCTATTTTATATAAAAAGCTTTTCTGTTTTATTACATTAATAATACTAATAAAACAAAACTTCATCATCATTATTATAATTCACACTATTAATCGACCAGGACGTTTCCAGGAAAGAGGGCTTTCCAATAAGGATTTCTCCCTATTGGCGCGCAATTAGGTGACCAAACCTCTCCTTGGCAAAACTTCTAAATATCGTTAATACTGCAAATAATAATATTAATAACTTCGTCGTCTCAATTATTAATTTAATAATATATAAAATATCAAAAATAATTGAATCAATTAACGTGAGATACTATGCAACAATTACTGAAGCAATAATTAAACAAAACTAAGTGATTTCTCACATAAGCATCAATAATTAATACCGTGTGCTACTATGCAACCACACGTATTCCTGTACTTTTAACACCGGGTGTTTCAACAGTTAACGATAAAACTTTGGCCGTTATTTTCATAAAATATTTTTGTCGTTTTCTCAATCCGACAAAAATTCCGTTGTGGGGTCCACCAATGATTGTCTTGCTGCATTTAATATATTCCTGTTAAAACGAATATTCCCCACCAATCGAATATTATATAACAACTCATGTACTTTGCAAAATTTATAACTATTACCCACAAATATAACATTATATCAAATTCATTCCATAATATTCAAAATGATAATTATAGAAAATTCATCTTTATTCATAAAAGTTGGGGTCTTACAATCTCCCTTCTTATGAAATTTCACCCTCGAAATTAGGGTATGCATTACTAGTATGTCAAGAGGTAAGGATACCTTGATTTCATTTCGATTCTAACTCCTGTGTCATTTTCTCAACATCGTGGTTCCTCCATAAAACTTTGACTTGAGGTATAACCTTGGAGCGTAGAATATGTTCCTTCTTATCCAAGATTTAAACAAGAACCTCTTCATACGTTAAATCTTCCGCTATTTCGTCCTGTTCTAACTCAATAATGTGGTTCGGGTCTTTCACATATTTACGTAACATGGATATATGAAAAACGTTATGAACACGAGACATACTTGGCAGAAAAGCGAGTCTATAAAGCTCTGATCCTACTCGATCGAGGATTAAAATGGGCCAATGAATCGAGGATTGAGCTTTTCTCTCTTTCCAAATCTCGTAACTCCTTTCCATGGAGCAACACGTAACAACACATGATCTCCAATATCGAATTCCACGTCCTTTCGATGAAGATCAGCATAACTCTTTTGTCGATCTTGTAAGGTTTTTTATACGTTGTCAGATTGTTTGAATCTTTTCCGTAGTCATACGTACCAACTCCGGTCCCAACAACGTTGCTTCACCCACCTCATCCCAGCATACTGGAGAGACGACACTTTCTTCCATACAACGCCTCAAATGAAGTCATGCCAATACTTGCTTGATAACTGTTATTCTAGAAAAACTCCACCAATGGTAAGAACTTGTCCCAACTTCCCTTGAAGTCAAGGACACAAAGTCTTAATAAATCTTCAAGAGTTTGAATAGTCTTCTCTGATTTTTCGTCTGTCTGAGGATGATATGCCGAACTAAATCGTAAATCCGTGACCATAACTTTTTGTAAACTAACCCAAAATCGTGAAGTGAATTTTGGGTCTCGATCAAAAACTATGGATACTAGCATACCATACAGTCTTACAATCTCGTTTATGTACATACGAGCAAGACGTTCAAGTGTTTAAGTTTCTCGTATTGGTAAGAAATGACCAGACTTGGTCAATTTATCAACAATGATCCAAATTGCATCTATGCCCTGAGAAACTTGGGAAGACCAGTAACGAAATCCATGGTAATGTATTCCCACTTCCATTCTGGAATTTCAAGTGGTTGCAATGGACTTTTTGGTACTTGATGTTTTGCCTTGACTCGTTGACAAGTTAAACATCTTGAGATAAATAGCGCTATCTCTCTCTTCATATTGCCCCACCAAAATGTATGTCGAAGATCATGATACATTTTGGTACTCCCAGGATGGATTGCAAACGGTGTGTTGTGCACCTCCATCATGATTTTATACTTTAACTCAGGGTCGATAAGAACACAAAGTCGGGAGTTGACACAAAGTATTCCTTCTTCATCGATTCTTGCTTTCGGCATAGCACCTTCTTGTACTTTCTTCCTCATATGCATCAGCTTGAGTAGCTTTAACTTTATCGATTAAAGTCGATTCTACTCGTATATTCACCATCATCACGTGGTTCCCTGGAGTCTTTATCTCTATCTCCATCCTTTGCAAGTCATACAAAATGGGCCTCTGCGTTGACAATATCGCACTCGTACCCGCATATGATCTTCTACTCAATGCGTCAGCTACCACGTTCACTTTTTCAGGATGGTATTGGATGGTATGATCATAATCTTTCAACAGTTCAAGCCAACGTCGTTGTCGCATGTTGAGTTCCTTTTGAGTGAAGAAATATTTGAGGCATCGTTAATATTGCAAATAATAATGTTGAACTTCTAGACATCGTTAATATTGCAAATAATAATATTAATAACTTCGTCGTCTCAATTATTGATTTAATAATATATAAAATATCGATAATAATTGAATCAATTAATGTGAGATACTATGCAACAATTATTGAATCAATAATTGAACAAAACTGAGTGACTTCTCACGTAAGCATCAAAAATCAATACCGTGTGCTACTATGCAACCACGCGTATTCTGTGCATTTTTTAACACCGGGTGTTTCATGATTAATGATAAAACTTCCGCCATTATTTTCATAAAATATTTTTGTCGCTTTCTCGATCCGATAATAATTCCGCTTGTGGGATCCACCAATGATTGTCTTAGTAAGACGAATATTCCCCGTTAAAACGAATATTCCCCACCAATCGAATATTATATAACAACTTTACGTCTTTTGAAAATTTGTAACTATTACCCACAACTATAACATTATATCAAATTCATTCCATAATATTCAAAAATGATAATTATAGAAAATTCATCTTTATTCATAAAAATTGGGGTCTTACAAACTTAACCAATGAATTCATCACAAACTATTTTTATTCTCGAGTTCCTTCCTCCAAGAAGAGAGATGTATGAGTTATTATATGACTGTTGCAAAAATGAGAGTGGAACACATAGTTAAAGTCAATTACCATTAAAAAAAAATGAATAATTTATGTCAGTATTAAGAGGAGGATTTTTATGCTAATATGTAAAACTTGCCCTTTGTTCCGCATCTTAGAGAACTGAAGCCAGAGTGACATTCTTAACCTCCCCAATAAAGATTGATGCAGAATAATAGGTAGTGCTAAAGCATTGCTAGGAAAAACTTTAAAAAAATCAAATGATCCCTCCAGCACAATAGGAGTAGCCTGCTGCAACAACAAAAAAAATTGTAGTATATGCTATGAGCAAAGAATCATATGTTATAGAGGATAAAAGGTAAGTCCATGGTTTACACTTGGGACAACTAATAGCCAGAACGAGACCGGTTACATGTAATTTTAACTCTCATCTTCTCTTTGGATGTCAAGATTGAGTACAGGACCAAAAATAAGATCCATGTGGCTTAACTACACCAAATGATGCCACAAATAACAGTAGAAAGGATTATTTTGCAAAAAAAATGAGATGACTTGTAATTCTAGTATTTTTACAGTTACAACATGGAAGAAAAACTTGGAAAAATACTTTAACTGAAACACGCCTACATAAAAGGCGTATTTGAGTTGAACACAATCCATATTTTATAAAATTGTGTATTAAAATCGTGTACATGTGGGTAGCCCACTCACATATGCTCCTAATAATTTAATCAAAAGATGAAACTACAATCCTCAAGGAACGCAATCACACACACCCTTTTTAGATTCATTGAGATTTGAGGTAAAATTTTCAATCCATGCGGATTAAACATTTCAGAGAAGAGCATATATATACAACTGCTAAGACTTTGTTCAAATAATATGGATCATGCATATGAGCATGCAAAACAAAGTTATATTATAAACGAATTAACTGCTAATTTAAAGAGTCTTTTTCCCATATCTAGCACAGACAACAGCATTAATAATAATAATAAGATGGATCAAAAGATGTGCTGGAAATGAAACAAAAAAAATCCAATTGCACTTGGCAATTCAGTTAAAAATCATGGTATATACAAAAAAAATCCAATTGTATACTTAAGTTTCTTGTATCCTTTGCCGCAATAACTTTTTATGAAGATACAGAAAGCAAAAAGACTAAAATTTTACCCTTATAACACTGAAATCCAATATTACAATTCAATTTGTTCCATAGTTACTGCAGTGTATCTGCCATTAGCACAGGCAAATGGCTAAATCAGCATAACAGATAGTGTTATGGCCAATAATGGATGCCACAAAAACATTAATAATTTTAGAATTGATCAAATTCATCAAAGATACAAACCTGAACAATGGAAAACAATTTCAGAAGGAAATGTTACACAATGGGTGGGTCAAGAAAATACTTAGAGAGTTACAATTTGTCAATTGAATGTCGAATAATTGAGATAACAAAACACAAATAGATCTTCAAAAATACACAAACGAGCATAGGTAATCATCATTTAATTATCAATTTCTTCCAAGAAAAACCTAGAGATAAGGTATCATACAAATGCTATTATTGAGATAAGATATCATACACTGAAGGGTCTCCCCTTTCCAGGCGAAAACGGCGGCGCTGTCACGGGCAATACATATGACGTAAGTATAATAACCAGGAATTTCATATCAAAGAGCGCCACTTGGGTCCAAATTTGGGGCGAAGAGGTAGTTTGTCGTCGATGAGGCGGAAGGAGGTATCGTCGTCTGCATTACCGGTGAAGGAATCATCGCCGGTGAAGTCGAAGGCGGAGTCGACAGGGTTAGAGCGCTTCTAGGGTTTAACCGGTCCCCAGCCGTCGGGGTTGAAGGGGACAGCGCCGATTTCGAAGCCTACCATGTTGTTTTCCGATCTGATTGAGGTGAGAGAGTGAAGATGAGTGAGAGATAGGGGAGGGTGTAGAGATTGGGATTTGGGAGAGCAGAGAAGTGCTTCAGATATTGGAAGCGATGTTAGAAGGCTAGGAGAGAAAAAGACTATAGGTCTTTTAATTTTAAGTGTTCAAGCTCCTGTTTTTTTAATAGACAACGTTTTTAAAAAAAACTTTATCTAGTTAAAACAAAAAAAATGCCCTTTTAAATAGATAATATTTTTGTATATATATCTACAACATTTTTTTAAAAAATATTATAAAAAAAATACCACAACGTTTTTATAAAAAAGCGCTGTGATTTAAAATGTTTATTCTTTGGTATTTTGTATCTTTGGTGTAAGTAAGGGGGTATTATTTTTTTGATTCACGAAGAGGAGAACACATTATTCCATTATCTATTATTCTGTTTAATAACTCATATATCGCGATTTCTAGGTATACATGGTGAAATTCTTCTCGTTATTCCATTCTTTATTATTCTCGTCGTAATATCTTGTCTGCGTTGCGTTACGCGTGACTGAGTTATGTTCTTTATTATTACATTGGAATAACTCGCATGCATATGGCCTATCGCATGCGTAAATGGTGAATTCAGTTGTTATTCCATTCTTTATTATTCTCGCTGGGAATAACTTGTATGTAAGTGGCCTATCGCATGCATGATGAATTCTTCATTATTCTATTATTTATTATTATGTTGGAATAACTGCATACATGTGGATTAAGCATACATGGTGAATGATTCTTCAGATTCATATGAATAGTATTTTCATTCAAAAAAGGGGTTTCTGCCAGGGGCAGTTTCATAATTTTTCTGACCCTAAAAAATTTTGGAAAATTTTGAAATGATAATTTGATGAGTTTTTTAGATTGTGTCCAAAAATGACGATTTTTGGATGTATAGATTAGGAGTTATGAATTTTATAGGAAAATAATATTTTAAAAGTAAACCCTTATAACTCCTTGTGGTTAACTCCAAAATTAGTGAAATATTTATTGGGAGTACATGTATATAACAGGAGTATATCCTGTAAATTTCAGAATTTTTGGAAAAAAATACAATTTATGATAAATGTCTAAATATTCGGCAGTTTTAGCCATATAAAAAATAGTAAATGAATTTTAAAAATTCTAAGAAAAATATATGTTCAATATGGGACTATATTCTGCTAAATTCCAGAAAAGAAATATTTTTGGGACTGATTTGGTAATTTTCATGAAAATGAACTATTTATGAATAAATGAATTAAATATGTTATGTGAAGTAATAAAATTGGAAAATAGGATTTTATGTCTTAGAAATCCTATATAAGGTATATGCAGATTTGTGATGAGAGTTTTGGTTATTGATGATGAAATCTTATGAGTTTGGCATTTTAAGATGATTAAATGCACTAATTAATAAAGTATAAACAATTAAAATAAATTATTTATAAGTTTAAGAAATGATTAAAATATTGTTATAATATTAATGATATTAGATTATGAGATTATTAAGTGATTGATAACATTTGGTTATTATTGAACGCTGGATAAATTGTATTATAAATGTTTAATATTTATCCTTTATCTCATTTGATTGATTGTTTATATCATTGTCATTATCCTCATGTTTATATTATGATGAAAGTCATCTGTGGCCTGTAGTGCATAGATGGACTTGGTATGATTATGACCAGGGATTAGTCGATATAATCATGATCGTTATGTTACAAATGATGTGGTAAAAGTCCTCATTGGCCCGGAGTGCATTGATGGACAGTTTTTGGTATGATTATGGCCATGGATTCTCTTCGGCCAAGGGTGCAAAGATGAATTGTTTTATGGTATGATCATGACCGTTGATGAAAACACAATTATCTTTGGCTCGTAGTGCATAGATAATTCGTGGTCGTAATATTAACGAATATCCTTGGCCTGTAGTGCAGGGATGATTCGATGATGTGGATTAATTATTGAACTGAATCTCAGCAATGAAATATTAATTCATGGATGTGATAATAATGAATATCCTTGGCCCGTAGTGCATAGATAATTCATGGATGTGATATTAACGAATATCCTTGGCCGTAGTGCAGGGGTGATCCGATGATATGGATTATTTATTAAGCTGAGTCTCAGCGATAAAATAATTATAATAAACTTTTAAATTTGTAGAAGATAGTAGATATCATGCTCTACTTTACTCTTCTAAAATACAGTTGTATGACTTCGGCCTGTAGTGCAAAGATGTAATGATAATGAATATCTTTGGCCCGTAGTGCAAAGAAGAATTTATTAAGTATGATTATAAGCAGGAACTGTGATTTGGTATAGCCATGATCTTTTATGTTTCGGGTAAAGATAGGTGATGAAAATTATCTTCGTCCTGGGTGCGAAGATGAATTTAGAATCACAATTATGATTATAAATTATTCATATGATTGTGGAAAGGAACTGTTGATTAATGTTACAGGGATAAAACATTGTTGGTGGACTTTTAATGTGGAGAAAATAATAGACTTTATGGTCTATTTGACTCTTCTAATGGATTGTTCGTTCCGCTGCAACTATGGTTGAAAAGTTTTATCATCTACCATATGTTCTAAATCTCTGATTTATTTTTGATGAAGGCTATTGATGATGTAAATTATCTTTAGTCATGATATTCTTTATTGAATAGCTAGTTGTCTTTCACCCTTTTTGCTTCATAATTTATTTCAGGTAATAAGAGTGTAGCTGGGTCGAGCGGGGATAATAGGGGAATAGAACGGTGATCTATAGCTGTTGAGGTTCTCCCTAAATAGTATGGAAATAAATTTATTGAGAATTTTAGATAAGTGTGTCGTATTGTATACGTCATTTGATATTTAATTTTGGTAAACCGAATAGGGTGAGGTGAAACCAACTTTGAAAGGGTGTTTTGCCATTATCATACAAGATGTCTAATCATATACAACCTCATGTTATCATAAGATAGGGTTGTGCACATCCAGTTGCTGAGTATATCTACGAGCACTACCTATATGATCTTGGAGTTTATTTGAAATATACTTTTCACTTGGAGACAGTGGAGATAGTTATATGTCAAGAGAAGACTCACCATTGGAAAGAAGATGATAGTAATCTTTTTGTTTTTCTTTGGGGTCTATTAGGTCAACCAAGGATAATTCTATGGACATATGATATCTATCATAACCTAGACGCATGGCCTCCCATGTACGAAGGTTTCCTTGAGCACTTCCAAAATATTTTAATTTTTAAAACAGTTTTTGACTATACTTTTATGTAAAGTATCATTGTAAGGTTGTGGTCGAGGCACCATGAGAGTTACATATATTTGTATTAAAACTCACAGTATATATGTCATCGTATTTTGCATGACAGTTGTATAAATGAAGTTGACAGTAGTGTATTTTCTTGCGACTCAAGATGGGTGATGTATACCTATTTTGGGGGCGTCACAATACAAAATTTTCAATTGAATTTATAAATAACACAAGTTAATTAATATAATATATATATACTATATATTTATAATATAAAAGTTTATTACCTAACAAAAGTACAACAAATTTTTCAATTGCATGATGAAATCCTACAATCAAACAATATATATATACCTATATATATAAAGCAGCCAAACTATATATATCTATATATATAAACTATCATGACTAACATCACTTACCAGAAAATTATTAGCAATTGAATATGAGTTGATCTCTTGCGGCTCTTGTTCCGTTTCTCTTAGTCGCTACCCCTTTTTTTTCTCTGACTCGTATAAGAAAGTAGGATTAGGTTTTACTTATTATTTATTTATTATTTATCTTATTAATTCTCCTATTTATAATAAAATTAATATTACCCACAATTAATTAAATTAAACCCAAATAAATTTTTAAGGCCCAAATTATACTAAATTAATTTACCCATCTCTTTTTAATATTTATTAGCCAACACAAATTAAATAACTAGTTTGACCCAAAATAAATGACAAAGTCCAATTAATATATTTTAAAACAAAATATTTTTTTTTCCCGGGTATTACATCACCTACCCCTTAAAAAGGATTTCGTCCTCGGAATCAAAAGAATAGAATGTACCTAATTTTCAAAGAGATGCGGATACTCCACTCGAATGGACTCCTCCATTTCCCAAGTAGCCTCTCGCTCCGAATGTTTCCTCCACAAAACCTTAACAAACGGAATTGTCTTCCTCCTCATAATCCTCTCTTGACGATCCAAAATCTCTTCGGCTTGCTCCTCACAAGTAAGATCCTCCCGAATCTTATCGAACGGATATTGCACCACATGCAACGGATGATAATGATAACTCCTCAACACCGACACATGGAACACATTGTGAACATGAGCTAGCTGTCGAGGCAAAGCTAACCTATATGCAACCTCACCAACCTTCTGCAGAATCTCAAATGGTCCAATATAACGTGGACTAAGTTTCCCTTTAAACCCAAATCGCTGAATGCCCTTCCAAGGAGAAACTTTTAGAAACACATGCTCACCAGATTTAAACCCTAAAGTCCTCCTATGCTTATCAGCATAACACTTCTGCCGTGATCGAGCTGACTTCAATTTCTCCTTAGCCACCACTACCTTCTCCATAGTGATTTGAACTAACTCAGGCCCTTCTATGGCCCGTTCGCCAACCTCATCCCAACAAGTCGGTGCCCGACACTTCCTACCATATAATGCCTCAAAAGGAGTCATCCCAATACTTGCATGCCAGCTGTTGTTGTAAGCAAACTCAACTAGGCTTAAGTAATCATCCTAATTACCCGACCACTCAAGTGCACAAGACCTCAACATGTCCTCTAATGTCTGAATAGTCCGCTCTGATCGCCCATCAGTTTGCGGATGGAAAGAAGTACTGAAGTTGAGCCGAGTGCCCCATGCTCATTGAAACCCTTTCCAAAATCGTGAAGTAAACCGTAGGTCCCGATCTAAAAAAATGGACACCAGAGTACCATGAAGTCTAACAATCTCCTGCTGAAAGATATGTGCCAACCTATCCACTGAGTAACCCTCATGGATAGCCAAAAAGTGTGCCGATTTGGTCAACCGGTCCACCACTACCCAAATGGCATCATTCTTCTTAAAAGTCTTTGGCAAACCAGTCACAAAATCCATCATGATATCCTCCCACTTCCACACTGGAATATCTAACTGTTGCAGCAAACCACTAGTTTGTTGATGTTCTATCTTCACTTGTTGACAAGTGAGGCACTTTCCAACATATTCAGCCATGTCTCATTTCATCCCATTCCACCAAAAATTCTTCTTCAAATCTCTATACATCTTCGTAGAACCTGGATGAATAGAGAATGGCGAACTATGAGCCTCAGCCAACACCGACTCCCGAATGATTGGATCGGATGGTAACACAATCGCTCGCCCAACCAAATCACACACTGATCATCAATACGAAACTCAGGCTGCTTGCCCTTTTCCAAATTTTGCGTCATACTCCACAGCTCCCCATCTTCTTTTTGCGCTTCTTTAACTCGCGAGATAAGAGAGGGCTCCACTCTCATACCAGCCACGTGTCCATCTGAACCATGCACATACAACTCCAACTCTAGTCGCTCCATGTCTGAAATAAGCTGAGGTTGTGTAATAAGGGCTACTACACTCCCAGAACTCTTCCTGCTAAGTGCATCCACAACCACATTTGCCTTCCCCGGGTGATACTGAATTCTAGCATCATAATCCTTTAGAAGCTCCAACCAACGCCTCTGCCTCATGTTAAGCTCCTTCTGAGTGAAGATGTATTTAAGACTTTTATGATCGGTGAAGATATCACAAGTCTCTCCATACAAATAATGCCTCCAAATCTTTATGGCAAAGATCACCGCTGCTAACTCCAAATCATGCGTGGGGTAATTCACCTCATAAGGTTTAAGCTGGCTAGAAGCATAAGCAATCACCTTACCGTGTTGCATTAAGACACACCCCAAACCTTTCTTAGCATCGCTATAAATCTGATAACCTCCTGTCCCCGACGGCAATGCAAGTATAGGAGCTGTCACAAGTCATTTCTTCAATTCCTCGAAACTCTTCTCACGCTCCTCATTCCACACAAACTTCATGCCCTTTCTCATCAACTGAGTCAATGGTAAGGCAAGCAAGGAAAACCCTTCCACAAACCGCCTATAATACCCTGCTAAACCCAAGAAACTCTTAATCTCTGTCACTATAGTAGGTCTTGGCCATTTAGTGATAGCCTCAACCTTCGCAGGATCCACCTTAATGCCTTCAGCAGAAATAACGTGGCCCAAAAATGCGACCTGCTCCAACCAAAACTAGCATTCAGAGAATTTAGCATACAATTTCTCTTTCTGCAAAATCCCCAACACCATGCGAAGATGCTCCTCATGCTCTTCCCTAGACTTGGAGTAAACCAAAATGTCATCAATAAATACAATAAAAAATTGGTCTAAGTACTCCCTAAACACCCGATTCATCAAATCCATAAACACCACTGGAGCGTTAGTCAACCCGAATGGCATTACCAAAAACTCGTAATGCCCATATAGAGTACGAAAAGCCGTCTTAGGGATATCCTCATCCCTCACCCTCAACTGATGATAGCTCGACCTCAAGTCTATCTTCAAAAAATACTTTGCCACTTGAAGTTGGTCAAACAAATCATCAATCCTCGGCAATGGATACTAATTCTTAATGGTGATCTTGTTCAACTCTCTGTAGTCTATACACAGCCTCATAGACCCATCAATCCTCTTCTTTACAAACAAGACCGGAGCACCCCATGGTGAAACACATGGGCGAATCATACCACGATCTAACAGCTCCTGCAACTGTTCCTTCAACTCTTGGAACTCCAACAGTGCCATCCGATACGGTGCCTTAGAGATAGGCTCCGCACCAGGAACAAGCTCAATAGCAAACTTTACTTCCCGTTGTGGTGGCAACCCTGACAACTCCTCAGGAAACACATCGAAAAAGTCACGAACAATCGGAACACCTTCAATACGAGACTCACCCTTAGAGGTATCTTTCACAAACACCAAATACCCCTCACAACCCTTTGCCACCAACTTCCCAGCCTTCAAAGCTGAAATTAACTTCACCACTCTACTCGACTGTGAACCCTGAAACACGAATTCTGGAGACTTCACATCTCCAAATATAATCTTCTTCGCCTGACAATCAATAGTGGCACGGTGCTTATCCAACCAGTCCATCCCAAGAATGACATCAAAATCGTGCATACTCATCGGAAGGAGATTAGCCCTACGAATCTTATCCCCAAAACTGATCACACACCCTCGATACAAATCAAAAATAACAACAGAAGTCCCCATCGGGGTAGCAATTGACATAACAGAATCTAAAGACTGAGATGGCACACCCAGGTGCCGAACAAAAGACTGAGCAACAACGGAATGAGTAGAACCTGTATCAAATAAAATAGATGCCTCACGATTGCCAACTAAAAGAGTGCCAGAAACAGTACCTGGTGCACCTGCTGCCTGGTTATACGTCAAGGCAAACACTCGACCACCCTGACGCTGAACTCCATTACCACCATTATCGCCACCTCCACCATTTCCACATGGCCCAGTACAATCTATAGCCATATGACCCATCTGTCCACACAAGAAGCATGCACCGGTGAGTCTGTGGCACTGCCTCCCCGGATGATTAGCCCCACAAGTAGCACAAGGAGCTATCGAAATGAGATTTGGGTTACCCCCACCAGCTGGTCCCGGATAACAACCCTGATTTTGTCCTCGCCGACGATTCTCGCCATCACGACGATTTTGACCATTCCAGGTAGTAAGGTTTGACGATTACGCCCTTCTTTGAAACATCTCACGATAACCCCTATTTTGATTTTAGCCACGCCACTGCCCCTGTTGGCCACCACGGTTCCTATTCCACTGACCACCTTGATTCTTCCCATGCTGACCCGAAGTTTGACCCTGCTGGTCATCTCTGTCCCTCTTTTGACTCCCCTCCAGTTTAGAAGACCGAAATTCCTGTCTCTCCATCTCAATATTCTTGGCAGCATTGGCCACTGCTGACACATCTGCAAACTTGGTGTTAATGAGATACTGTTGATACCTATAATGGCTCCTCCACTTGAATTTCTCTTCCTGTTCTGCTGCGGTCCCTGCTGAGGTACCCGCAAAGCTTGCCAACCTAGTGAACCATGTCATAAAATCCGTGATGGACTCATCATCTTTCTGTCGAATGGACAGATAGTCTCTAGCATAAGCCTCTTTGTCAGCAGCTAGGAAGTACTGCTAATAAAAGACCTCACAAAACTTCACCCAACCAAGTGTCTCAATATAACCATCACCCTTTGTTGTTTTCACCGCCTTCCACCACCTCTGTGCATCTCCTTCCAGCTTGTAAGCATCAAGCAATACCCTTTGATTTTCCGAGCACCCCAACACATCAAAGATCTTTTCTAGGTGAGCAATCCAATTATCTGCATCAATAGGAGTCGGAGTTGAATTGAATGCCTGTGGTTTCTGCTTCTAAAATCTCTCCAACCATACATATATTGGAACCACTTGCTGATCATGACCATCTATATTCCCTTCCTCTTCGTTTGCTTGTGGACCATTATTTCTCGAGTTCTCCTGTTCAGGAATTTCTGGTGGCGGCTACAGCATTGCCTGTACAACCTGTGCCACCAACTGAGGTAACGCCTGATTCACCGCCTGATTCACCAAGTTAACCAACTGAGCATTAATCTGATCATTAGGTTGCTCATTAGGTTGACCCTCATCTTTTCCCCTATTGTTGCCTTGCCTCCCAACAATTCTAACTGATCTACGAGCCATCTAAGAAAGAGATCACGAATATAAACAAAACAGATTAGAGACAAATTCGAATATAATGGATATGATAGCTAAACAAAAAGTCAAACAGAACAAAAACCTAACCCAGAAGTCTACCCATAACTCACAGGTCAAGCCTAAATAGGTTTTCTACAAGAAAGAACCTAAGCTCTGATACCAACTCTGTAACACCCCCTTCCCGGAATAGAAAGAGAGGTTACACACAAAACATAACAAAATTGATGAATTTAATAGCAAGGCTCAAAGCCACAAAAGAATGGTCTTAATATCTGATAAATACCACAAGTCAACCATAATAAATCTCAAACTGTCTCAAACCACAATCTAAAATAATTATTACAATTTCAAGTAAAGTGACACATCAAGTCTAAACAGAATATTTCTAAATCATTGGAATGAATGGAGCTCTCATCACACTTTCCCTTGATCCCCCTGATTACCTGCCGGAAGAAAAACACAACATGAGCCAAATACTCAGTACGGATATAGAATACAACTAATGAATCGAAATAACTAACTCAATTTAATGAAATAAGACGAAACGAACAAAACTAACACAACGAAATAATAGGCTGAATCACAATTATTTATTTATTATTTATCTTATTAATTCTCCTAATTATAATAAAATTAATATTATCCACAATTAATTAAATTAAACCCAAATAAATATTTAAGGCCCAAATTGTACTAAATTAATTTACCCATCTTTTATTAATATTTATTAGCCAACACAAATTAAATAACTAGTTTGAACCAAAATATATGACAAAATCCAATTAATATATTTTAAAACAAAATAATTTTTATTATTTTTTATTTCCGGGTATTACATGGAAGTGAAGAGTTAATAGAACTTGAGAGAGCTAGACATATATATAAATATATATATATAGAACAATTAAGATCTCAAATACCAAGTAAAAATCTAGTTACTGATCATGGATTTGAGCTCCGTTCTCATCCCACAACGATTGTAGATTGGAGACGTCGTTGGGTCGTTAAATCGTTCGAGATTTTTTTGCACCAAGACTAATACGCTTGAAGAAATATTTTTTTGGTTCTCTTGTTTGTGTAAACAAGTTATAGCATACATGTTATAAAACCTTCACTTATTTTGGCCCATGTCCTGGCAAAGTGGTCGACGACAAACATGGTTTGTTTGTCAATGACCTTCGTCCATGGATAATGAAATGTGTTTTGCCACCAAATTTTCACGCCCGAGGAGAAACGTACAAATTAGTAATCGATGGATAATTGTTCTAGGCTTGGCTCGAAGTTGAGGGATACAAAGTCAACTGATTGTTCTAGCTTATTGCATAGTTAGGCTTTATATAATAGACTATGGCAAGTTGGTAACTAGAAGGAATTAAACTAAGGAAATTGATATTTTTACAATATTTTTTGATATTTTAAAATGAAAAGTATTATTATAGATGTATAACAACGGTAAAAACCGTCGTTATAGAATTTATAGCGACAATTTCATACAAAAATATTATTTTCTGTTGTGAATTTATCAATTTTCGTAAACTAAACATACATATATCCATGATTCATCGTTTATGTAATCACTCCCACGATTCAAGAAAAGAGACACTTCAGTTTTTTTGAAGTTAATTGTGAAATTTTATATTTTAAAATTAGAAAAGTTATTTATTTTAGTTAATATAATCATAATTATTATAAACTATATGGGAAATACTACTAATTACAAAATATTTAATCTTGAAACTAACTGATTAACGTCAATTTTTAATTTTAAAATTTTGTTATTTTAATTATAGGAGAGTGTTAACGCCAAGATCTTTCTCCACGTCCCAATCACCAAGACGCGCCCAATATCCTGCACAGTTCAACAAGTCAACACCAAAAGCTTGACGGCCTGACCGTCGAGGGATAGCTCCGGCGTGAGAGTCAATACAGGCGATCACAAGGTCAACAATGGAGAGAAAAATATTATCTAATGCCTGAGAGATAGAATCATAATAATATCAATGTGTTACTTACCCTCTTATGTGATCTTAGCCCCATGCATACTCCACTCCCGGTTTACCGTGCCACCCACCACCTCCTGACACCTTTTTCCCCCACTTCCGGTCATTTCAGCCGAAAGTAAGCAGACTACTTTCACACCTGCTACCACTGTTTGTTACCGCCGGTCATCTAAGTCCCATCCTCATTAATGCCATGCAGCAAAGTGGCAGACACAATAGTCAACTGTCATTTGGCATAATGATTACTGGTCAAAGTTGGGTTAAGTGACAATTTGCATAATGGGCCAATTCAATGACTAAGCCCAAATAATGGAAATGACCCAAGTGACCGGATCCAACCAGGACTTTGCATAACATGATCCAAGGGAGGAGCCCAATAAGTTCGGCCCAATAAGGAAAAGGATTATGGCCCAACATTACCCCCTAGTCTTTTATTAAACAGGAGGTTTAATGAAAGAGTATAAGTGAATCGGTCCGTAATAAAAGGAATTATAATGAGATCAACAAAGGCCCAAGATACAACTTACCAAGGCCCAATAGGTAAATCTCAAACAACAATTCAAATAGAAACCGGATACACTCCTTCGAGCAACCAAGGATGGCATAAGGAGTGGTTTTTTGTCAAAGGACCCGAAATCTCCTCCATACCTGACTGGACCACTTCCGATCGCATCTCTCCAAACTTCGGAAATATTTCAACGGAACGAGTGAGAGAAATGGCGAGCCTTCTAGAGAAGATTCACATTAAGGAATGGAGCTTCGGATTTCTGAGTAAACAAGCATGGTTGTATGACCATAACTGTAAGTCTCGAACCCACTTTATTGTTTAACTCCCAATTTCCATTAGTAGTTATCGTAAACAATTATTCCTCATCTGTTGCAGTGTCTCTGATCAAACCAACGTCAATTGATCAAGGATCTGCAGGCATTTCTTTTCTAGTACATCTTCGCCGACCTCTGCCGAAGTATCAACTGAAGATCTTCAAGCCACCGAATCAACTCCTATTGAAGGGACAAGCCAACCTCGCCGAAGAAAGCAAGCTGGCCGAAAACCCAAACACACCCCCACACAAACTCACACTGAGTGCCTCCTCGATATGCCCTTCCGACGAAACGGACCAATCCTTCAAGGCTAAAAGAGGAAACCAAGCGCATCCTCCGGCCTCCGAGGAACCACAAAAGTACCTCTAACAGAAATCGATCCTCCGCCAACCACCCCGGCTGAAATTGTTGTTTCTGACGAAGAGCTCGAAGAACAAGTGGAGCGATCACTCAAACTTTCTCGAAAAAGACAACCAACCTCCTCGGACTTCAGGCCAAGCCTCTAATCCCCACACTCGCCGTAATCCAAGAGAATTTTCCCTTTGAGCTCTACAACTCCTTCGTCCGTAATACCGACGACCACCGATTCGGCAACAACTCTATCATGGACCTGCTCAACGAGGGAATGAAGTACTAAGCTAGAGTAAGCTTAACTTATCCATTTTCATATCGACCCATTAATTTTGAACTGATAGATTAACACTGATCATCCACAAGCAAACACTGTCTTCGGACGCCTCCGTTCCAAATACCAAGAGGCCGAAGTCGAAGAGAAAGCCACTCGAAGAGAGAATACCCTGCTTAAGTCTGCTTTGGCGAAAGATAGAAGTAGTCTCAAAGTTGCTATTCAAGACAATGAGTGCCTTCTTGAAAAGACCTTGCTCAACCAAAGAAGATTTGAAGACATCCCGGCCATTCATGAAGTCATCACTTATATAAATATCGATTTTCCAAGAAAACGAAATTTTGGTGAAGAAAATCAAGATCCGACCCAATCCAACTCGGTTACATCAAGCAAAATAAAGATGTCCAAGCTAAAGATGCGAAGCAAATGGCCCATCGTCAAAAGCTTGAAGAGAAACTTCGAGAACTCCTGGACTCTTAGGGATTTGGGCCCACCACTAACTGATCGATTCATGAGGAGATTGAAGCAAATTACGTAAAATCCAACGAAATTTGAACAATGAAGTTGTCCACATGTACTCAAGGGTGCGAGGTCCGCCAAGTAAATAAAAAGCCAAACTTGTAGTGGCCAAAGTAAACCCGCTCTCCTCGACCCTTCTGGACAATGAGGACAATAAGGAAGCTTAAAGATATCATCCAAAGCTTTAGGATTCTGAAAAGACATTTCCTTTGTAAACAGTTAGATATCAATGAAATAATTAACAAATTCTTATCCTTATTGCACCTTTGAACATTTCTTGTCAATAATTCATCATCAATCAACGTGAAAAATGTATAATCTTAAATTGTTAGTCAATAACTAAGCAAGTCATATAACATATAAGATCAAATAATAATGTGACCCGAACTCAACACTTAAAAATCAGGTAATAAAGTAATGCAATACTTATTCGTTACCGAAGTGTGAGACAGATCTGCTTCATTAGGAATTTGTTTACCCCGAAAGGCCTAACAAAACCAATAGATGACATTTGCCTACCACGAAGGGCCTGACAAAGTCTAAAGGACAACGATTGCCTACCACGAAGGGCCTGACAAGGTCTGAAAGATGACACTTGCCTACCCCGAAGGGCCTGACAAGGTCTAAGTGACCACCTGCCGAAGAGGCTACCATCGAATGGTCGGCCGCGTCCCAATTCAACCTCCTAACACCAATGACGTTTGCCTACCACGAAGGGCCCGACAAACTCATAAGGACCACCACTTAAAAAGGCTACCATCGAATGGTCACGAGTCCACCAAACCTCCTAACACCAATGACGTTTGCCTTTACCACGAAGGGCCCGACAAACTCATAAGGACCACTCGCCGAAAAAAGCGCCATCGAATGGCCAAATGAGTCCACCCGAACCTCCTAACACCAATGACGTTTGCCTACCACGAAGGGCCTGACAAACTCATAAGGACCACCTGCCGAAAAGGTTTCCATCGAATGGCCAGCGAGTCCACCCGAACCTCCTAACACCGAGGTGGCATTTGCTGTACCTGTCAGACTATGGATGAGCTACCGAAGTCCCTCGTGAATGTTTTAAACTTCGATCCCATGAGCTGGCGTCTGTTAACCTGATCCCTAGGCAATGGACCCAGTACGACTACCCCCCAGACAACAAGAGGTATAGGAGATAAAATCGAATATAGCTTTTTGGTGGTTGGTGTGGGATCGAACCATTTAGCTGACACAAAGATCCACATGAACCCTCCGAATAACATCTTCAGTTTCGGGCGGCACCCAAAGTTCCTCAATAGTGGGAGATGGGTCCACAGTAGAATACCCGTCTGCAAACAACGCCCACGAATTCTGATTCTGCCGAAGCATTGCAACGATTTTGTTTGACTCTTGATTCTCCATAACTATCATCATCTTATTTCTTCATCCCTAAGGACACGACTTATATATCAAACCGTGTCTTTACTTTCCCCAACTTCTCGCACCAAAATCGCTCCCCATCGCCAACTAACTAGCCGCCAGATACAAATAACATAGCTCAAAGGGAGCGGGCTTCATCGACAAAGGCACCAATAAAAATAGGTCGTTTATTCCACGGAAGGCGTGTTTACGTACCAAGTCCACTGGAACGCCTTAGCATTCTTCTACCCTTTCCTCGCACTCAAAGATTGGCAAACATCTTTCTGCCGATTTGGGATGTAAACCTTCTCAAAATATCTTCCGAGTAGTCTTGTCTTTTCCATTCAACCTCAGAGCTTTAGATGGGCCTCTCCAGAAGACGAGTATCCACAAGTGCGGCCCTGGTGGATTCTCGTGAGCTGCGGCTTCGAGTCTCGCTTCACCATAATCCCAAGACCAATAGGAGGAATACCTTCTTCTACCAATCAGAAAATGGTACATTGGGTCTTCGCCTACTCGCTTCGACCATAATCCAAAGACCAATAGGCTAATACCCTTCTTCTACCAATCAGAAAAATGGTCATTGGGTCTTCGCTCTACTCTGCTTCGACTATAATCCAAAGACCAATAGGCTGAAATACCCTTCTTCTACCAATCGGAAAATGGGCATTGGGTCTTCATCTACTCTGCCGACCATAATCCAGAAGACCAATAGAGGCGGGATACCCTTCTTCTACCAATCGGAAAATGGTCATTGGTCTGCCTCGATCCCAAGGACGGCCTTGAGACATGTCTTTAAAGTGTAGACTTCTTTCTAACTTGATCGGTGCATCCGATCGACCACTTCGGATAGGATTCTAAGCGGTATGCCTTCTATCCTTTTTCGACCATGGTCAGGTCTTCTCTCGGCAGAAAAAATCGATCTTCTTCTAAGATCACCTTGGGCTCTCGAACGAGAACCCTCGTAAACCTCGCTTGTAAGATTATCAAAGATGATCATTCTTTGAAGGCCCCAATCAATCCTTGACATATACTCATTGTGTGTAGACGAAGTCATAGTCATCACTATCCTTTAGAAGTAATCGTTTCTACTCTTCTTCACCATGGATTCCGGCGTGAAGCGCCTACAATTTGTGATTGAAAATACTCAAGACACTAGAACTAAAGCCCTCCTTCTAGCGCCCAATGTTAACGCCAAGATCTTTCTCCACGTCCCAATCACCAAGACGCTACCAATATCCCATGCAGATTCAACAAGTCAACACTAAAAGCTTGGCGGCCGACCACGAGGGATAGCTCCGTGAGAGAGTCGTCAAGACAAAGCGATCACAAGGTCAACAATGGAGAGAAAAATATTATCTAATGCCTGAGAGATAGAATCATAATAATATCAATGTGTTACTTACCCTCTTATGCGATCTTAGCCCCATGCATACTCCACTCCCGGTTTACCGTGCCACCCACCACCTCCTGACACCTTTTTCCCCCACTTCCGGTCATTTCAGCCGAAAATAAGCAGACTACTTTCACACCTGCTACCACTGTTTGTTACCGCCGGTCATCTAAGTCCCATCCTCATTAATGCCATACAAACAAAAGTGGCGGATACAATAGTCAACCGTCATTTGGCATAATGATTACTGGTCAAAGTTGGGTTAAGTGACAATTTGCATAATGGGCCAATTCAATGACTAAGCCCAAATAATGGAAATGACCCAAGTGACCGGATCCAACCAGGACTTAGCATAACATGATCCAAGGGAGGAGCCCAATAAGTTCGGCCCAATAAGGAAAAGGATTATGGCCCAACAGAGAGGTAGTACCAATTTAAATCGTTAGATGTAGTCCCCAACTATGAACTACCAAAGCTTGAAATTAGGTATTTACATAACATCTCTTCTTATAATTTTGTCAATCAAGTAGTAGGACAAATTTACAAGTCAATCAATTAGTAGGACAAGTTTATAAGTTTATAAGGCGTGTGGAAGTCTTGATGGCGATATTGTAGTTTAAATTTTGTTCGTTTTAAATTTATTGTATTCTATTTTAACGACGATTATGACCCCACTTACTAAAAATTCTTAGTCCTTCAATCCACACACCACACATATACACCAATTAAACACCACACACTGTTCACACATCCATGCCACACAATGCTCACACACCACACAATCTGTACACTGGCACAATTTCCACACACATTGATCCAAAAAAAAGGGTTTCATTTGTAAAATTATAGGTTTTAAAAATATAATTTTATTCCAGATATATACTTAAGTATAATTAGTATTCAACTTAGCAGTCTCTTATTATACGTTATTATCACTATTACGATAATAAAACCCAATTATGCCTCACTAGAAGAGAAAGAATTAAATCACAAATCAAATAAGCCTCACAATAAAGGAATAAACAGACTTTACATAAGAAAAAATAAAGTCACCTAAATGAGAATCGAACATAAGACCTAAAAGTCACTACAAGAAAAAGGCTCTTCTGCGACCGCATATCAGCGACCGCGTTCGGTCACCAATCGACATCAGCGATCGAAAACGATCGCTACTATAGGTCGCACGTACTATGGTCGTTGAGCGGACGTCAGCGACCGCCTTGTTAGCGACCGTATAATAGCGACCGATCGCGTCGTTGAGCTGAGTCACCATGAGTTAGGTGTCAGAGGTGATGTGGCCAAGGGTTAGTGACCAACAATAGCGACTGACGCGGTCGCTGACACCCTCGAGTCATATGCGGTAGTTGATGAGTAATTTTTTTTTAAAAAAAATTAGTTGTTTTGTTGATTTTCCAAATTTTTTGTACTTGTTTTATATCCCAACACAACAATATATATAAATAAGCCAACATCCATATAAATCCAGAAATATCCGTATATATATACAATCTAATAAAACCAACACAGAAATATAAACATCCACGAATATTGTGCTCATATATATAATTAAACAAGTACCGTCTGAGTAAAATTTATATACAAAAGTCATAATGTACAATATAAACTTGAATTTAATTATTCAGTGTGTTAAAATTATACTCAAATGTCAATTACCAAGACAAACAAGGAATAGAAATGCCTTCACAGATCAATATCGTTCAGATGGGGCTGTTACAAAAGAATAAAACATGTATTATTTAATGTAAAGTTAAACATGCAAAGTAATATATATATATATATATATAAAGCTAAAGTACATAAAGTTAAACATATATAAGATTACCTCCCGCTCATTCTGCTGTTCTCGCCACTACATCTGCTAACTCTTCAGGAGGTAGAGACTACAGATGCACGCCAAGTGTGAGCAGAAGAGTCTGATCCTGACATATTGCTCTCACACAGTCAGTAGGAGTGTGCAGCATCGGATGGCAGGAGGACTGAGTAAACTGACTAGCAGAGCTGTTAGTGCCACTAACAGTCGGTCGTCGTCGTTGTCCTTAGCCTTTGACATAATTCTTCTTCACAACTGACACCCTTTCCCACAGTTCTTGATCAATCGGCGGTCGCGGGGTGCCTTCTGGATAGCGCTCATTCATTAGGTTATTATAAGTGTCTTGTCAGCAAGTTAGAAATTAAATAGTTAATAATAAATATAAAATGCTTAAGAATGATGTAAAAATTTATAAACATATCAAAGTATACGGCTATCATGATAGCCTCAGGCAAACCATCGCGGGTGGCCACATATTGTGACGCCCCCAAAATAGGTATACATCACCTATTCTGATTCGCCAAATACATGGTACAAAATACAAATACAATCTTAAATATACAACAAGAGCTGTGAATTTTAATACAAATATTGTCTTCTAGACAATATCCACTCTCAGAATAAGTCCTCATTACATTTATTATCACACTATTTTATAGAATAGTGAGGACTACTAAGACACCATCTCGAACCGTCACTCTGTTCCTCGACTAGTCCTGGCTACGTTCTAATTTCCTGAAGAGAACAGTGAAAGAAAGGGTGAGCTCAACTAGCCCAGTAAGAAATATTATGACTAAGATAGTGTAGAATAAATTATCATTAGCCTTCAACAATGTTAAACCGATAAAATACAATAGACATCAAGTTTAACTGCAGCGGAACAAGCAATCCATTAAAAAAGTCAAGTAGAGAATAAAATCTACTATCTTTTATGATTTAAAAAGGTTTTCCATCACTTTTTATCGCTGAGACTTAGCTTAATAAATAATCCACATCATCCCTGCACTACGGCCAAGGATATTCATTAGGGTCACGACCACAAATTATCCATGCACTACGGGCCAAGGATATTCGTGTATTCATCAATGGTCATGATCATGCCAACAACTGTCCATCAATGCACTACGAGCCAATGAGGACTTTTATCACATTATTTGTAACATTATGGTCATGATTACACCGAATAATCCCTGGTCATAATCATACCAAGTCCATCTATGCACTACAGGCCACAAATGACTTTAAAAAAAATAAACATGAGGATGATGACAATGATATAAGAATTCAATAAAAACAAGTTCAAGAATTAATTTATTCAGGAACTAATAACGTCCAAATTGTCAACATGATACTTCTTTGTAGAGTAAAATTCAAGAATACTCAGAAGAATATTTTCATGAAAAGAAACTAGATGAAGAGCAAATATCAAGGATATTCCACTAATTTCATGGAGTATAGAAGTCAAAACTTTAACCAACTGAATATAATAAAGAATGGAGTAACAAAAGAAATCACCATGCATGTGGTACTTCGTATAGACAGGTTATTCCAACAGAATAATAAATAACGAAAAATGTGTCAAAGTAAATTACAGACCGATAGGATATTCTAACGTAATAATAAAAGATTTTAACCAGACCCACAGTAAAACGCATGCATACATGATATTCCAAATGTAATAATAAAGATTTTAACCCGTGTCCCGTAGAAACGCATGTATGTGATATTCCAATGTAATAATAATGAATGGAATAATAGAAGAATTTCACCAAGTATAGGGTAGAATCACAGATCTGAGTTATTCCAATGTAATAATAAAGAATGGAATAATGTAAGTTCTCTTCATGAATACAAAAGAAATAATACCCCTTACCTTAGAATAAAGCTGGATACTGGAATAGAAATGTAGCAGACTTCTCTTCTTCTTTCTCTCTATAATTTCTCTCTATAATAAATGCTCTATAACTTTGGTGAATTGGTGAGAAATGAAGGAAGAATGAGCTTCTATTTATAGAAAAATATAGTTTCGATAATTGCATGTTTTGGGGCTCAAAAAATTACAGTACAATACCTCCAACTTTTCTTTCATTTTTAATTTAGTCCTGCAAGTATTATCAAACTTGCACCACCTCCCCTAATAGTAAATAATGTGAATCAATAGTTCAATCATGTGAATCAATAGTTATAATCATGTGAAAATATGAAATGCAGTATAATACCTCCATCTATACCTCCCTTTTTAACTTAGTCATGCAAGTATTATCAATCTTGCACCAACTCCCCTAATAGTAAGTGAATGTGACTCAATAGTACACACATGTGAATAAATAGTTATATAAGCATGTGAATTAGTAGCAATTAATTTGTCATTTATCCGATAAATTACCCGATTTATCAATATAACCCCTAGACATCAATTATCATCTGAATAGATGTCGATTTCAACTAACACCAATAATCCCAACATAATGGAACTATCAAATTCACCTTTAATCAACATTTAACTTATTCATTATTAATATCATAACTCATAATATTTAACAACCGTGTCGCTCCTGTGAAAGAGGGGCTTTCCAATAAGGATTTCTCCCTATCAAGCGCCGCAATTAGGTGACCAAACCTCTCCTCGCAAAACTTCTGCACATTGTAAATATTGTAATTTAATAATATGAATAACTTTGTCGTCTCAATTATTGATTTAATAATATATCATATAATGCGATGATATCGTAACAATAATTGAATCAATAATACGAGAGATATGATGCAACAATTATCAGAGCAATAATTGAGTATAACCGAAAGTGACTTCTCACGTAAGCATCAATAATCAATACCGCAGTCTTACGCAACTACCACCAGACATCGTACTTTTACTACCGAAAGTAGTTCAACAAGATTAATCTGTGAAAACTTTCGCCGTTATTTTCATAAAAAATATTTTTTTGTCGTTTTCTCGATCGACAATAATTACATTGTGGGGTCCACCAATGATTGCTACATTGCATTTAATATTCCCAAATTAAAAACGAATATTCATCGACCAATCGAATATAATATAACAACTTGCATACTTTGCAGAATTTATAAATACTACCCACAACTATAACATTATAACAAATTCATTCCATAATATTCAAAAATGATAATTATAGAAAAATCATCTTTATTCATAAAAGTTGGGGTCTTACACATATACATCCAGCCAATAGATGGGCTAACCCTAAGACGATGCCTCCTACAAAATTAATATGCTCATATATTAATAAGTAAACATGTGTGATGTACTAAAACTAAAACTAAAACTTTATACTCAATATGTACCCTGGCAGTAATGTGCTTCACCTGTGATATATTACCGCCTTTATAGGTCCCTTTTGCCTTTTCGCCTGTAGGTACACCTGAGGCTATGTTCGCGGAGCTAGTCTTCCGTCTCTTGACCCATACCTCGGCTCTCCACTGGACACACATAACAACCCATATGCTTTGTGTGCACCACTAGGGGTTATGCTCATGCATGTAGTCCAAACCCTGTCCTGGATGGTCAATCCCTGCATTATGAATGACTTTTTGTCTTTCCTTATTTAGATTGTCTTCGGTTTGAACGGCGCACTTCTGCCAGAATAGTGTCTGAATAACTGATGTTTGTGCGTCGTCCCGTCTATATCTCTTCTGTAAATAAAACAAGCATTAATAATATTAGAAAAGTTATTAATTATATTGTGATGAGAATTAACAAAAAATATACCTAAAATTCAGTCCAAATAGTATCGTTGTGGGCGCTAGGTGTGGTCAGCCACGTAATCACTGGCGTAGGCCAATTCTGTAAGCATAATTGTGAAATGCACTTCACAATTTTGCCATCACAAAAATTACTACAATATACAACAATTTACATTAAATACGGGCATTTGATTATAATATTTTAAGCAAGTTACATTAGTATAGATATTAAACAATTGAAATATAAAATGTTGATATATAAAGGTTTAACATACATGTTGTCCGGAAGAGGACGAATATGTATAAGAATTCTCTCATACAGATTTGTCAGGGCCTTTGGCACGTGATTAGGACCTTTACCCAAGCCGCACTTTCTTGCAGCTGGTTCATCCGACATCTGTAAAAATATATTTCATGATATTAATACACTGATAAATTCGAGTACATATACAAATACAATGACAATAATTACATGTAATGGTATAAAATAGTTAACTACAACAAAGTAATAAATGAAAGATACATAAACATGACAATGATATATATAAAGAACATGTATATATGTATAATTGGAAATACTACAAGTAAAACTAAATACATCCTATTTTTTAGTCAAAATCATCTTGTATACAGTTTGGAGATTCATAACGATCATTTTCTTCAGATTCAGTTTCGGTGTAAGTCAGTAACTCTTTTTGTTCGGTATCAATGTCATTTGGCACACGTACTGACTCAGAACCCAATTTAGTAGGTTCATATCCACCCTCTAATTGTATTACTTCAGTGTCGTCTTCCACATTTATTGGTGTAGGTCTATGAAGCATCTCCTCTTGGTAGAACTTGTGACACCCTCAAAATAGGTATGCACAACCCATTCCGAGTCTCCAAATACGTGGTACATAATTTAAATACAAACTTAATTTATACAATTGTCGTTCAAAATAAGACAACACAATATCTGAGTTTCAATACAAATATTGTCTCGTAGATAATATCAAAACTCAAATAAAGTCCTCATTATAATTTTTTCACACTATTTTATAGAATAGTGAGGACTACTATTGCAACCATCTTGGATCGTCATTCCATTCCCCAACAAGTCCCAACTATATTCTCATTTCCTGAAGAGAATAATGAAAGAAAAGGGTGAGCTCAACTAGCCCAGTAAAAAATATTATGACTAAGATAATATAGAATAAATTATCCTTAGTCCTCAACAATATAAAAACTGATAGAATACAATAGACAACAAGTTTAGATCAACATCTGCAGCGGAATAAGCAATCCATTAGAAGAGTCAAGTAGAGCATGATGTCTACTATCTTCTATGATTTAAAAGTTCATCATCAATATTTTATCTCTGCAACACAATTCAATAAATGATCCACATCACCGAATTATCGATGCACTACGGGCCTAGGATATTCGTTAGTATCACATCCACGAATTATTCATGCACTACGGGCCAAAGATATTCGTTATTATCACTAGTGGTCATGATCATGCCAAACAACTGTCCATCTATGCACTACGGGCCAAAGAGGACTTTCACCGCATCATTTGTCTGTAACATTACAGGTCATGATTATACCAATACATAATTCCTGGTCATAATCATACCAATCAACAATCCATCTATGCACTACGGGCCAAAGATGACTTTCATCACAATAACAGCATGAGGATGATGACAATGATATAAGAAATAATATTTATAATTCAATTTATCTAGAGTTTAAGAATGTCCAAATTGTCAACATGATAACTAATTGTGGAATAAAATTCAAGAATGATATGATATTCACGTATCAAAAATAATTTGGACAAAAAAGAAAATTCAATTCTGTTGTGAATAGTACTCATGAATAGTACTGTATCCATGAATATTACCCGAGTAAATAGTACTCCGAATGAAAATATTGAAATTTAGTAAGAAAGTTCAGAAAAATATTTTCAAGAAACGATACTAGATGAAACATAAAATTCAAGGATATTCTACTAATTTCAAGGAGTATAGAAGCAATACTTATCAAAATAAGTGTAGATTTAGGAATATGAAACGAAATAATAATACTTACATACTATAGAATATGGAAGAAAATAATATTTCTTGCGAATATTGAACAAAAATAATATCCCTTACCTTATAAGGAGAGTAATTCTGACCGGTATAGCGGGGAAAACTTACACTATTTGCTACACTCACAGTTTTCTTGAACTCAAAAGAAATACGCTCAATATTATAGAAGAAGAATTCTCTGATTCTGGTGTGATTTTCATTTCTAAACTAAGCATCCTATTTATACGAGAATGGTAGCATACTATTTAGGAAAATAATCACGGATGCACGGTAGGAAAATCACGGGCAACAAATTCGGCAGAAAATTTTGATTTTCACTATGCAGCACTATGCAATAAAATATTCTAATAAAATCAAAACTTTATATAAAATATAATATATTCTATTTATAATCTAATAAAACGAATAACTTTATATATAATATAAAAGTATTCTGTTTTATATAAAAAGTTTTTTATTTTATATAAAAGGTTTTCTGTTTTATTACTATTATATAACAATAAAACAAAAACTGAGATAATTTTATACCGACGATTTTGAAAAATGAGTAAGTGAGGGTCCATGTAATAAGCCAAATTTATAATAAATACTTCATGACAAACCCTTTTATTTATATCAGAAATTGAATAAATATTTATCACAATTCACTTATCGTCAATAAACACATTTTTAATCCTTCAACAATTATTCATCATTAATATTATAACTCACAATATTAACAACCAGATCATTCCTAGGAAAGAGGGGGCTTTCTGATAAGGACTTCTCCTTATTGGCATGCAATTAGATAACCTAACCCATTTCCTCGACAGAACTTTCTAGACATTGTCAATAATGTAATTAATAATATGAATAACGGTGTCGTCTCAATTATTTATTTAATAATATAAAATTTTGTGCAGATGATACTGTGACAATAATTGAATCAATAATATGAGATATTATGCATCAACTACTGTTGCAATAATTGAATAAAACTGAGTGACTTCTTACGTAAGCATCAATAATCAGAGATATTGTGCAATTTCATGTGCTATTGTGCAACCACGCGTGTTACTTTACTTTTATCACCGGGTATTTTAATAGTTTAACGGTAAAAGTCTTGCCATTATTTTTATAAAAATGTTATTTATGTTGCTTTCTATATCAGACAGTCATTCTGTTGTGGGGTCTACCAATGATTGTGTTGTTGTACGAATATTCCCTGATAATACGAATATTCCCTGACCAAACGAATATTTTATGACAACTTGCTTACTTTACAAAATTTGTAAATATTACCCACAACTATAACATTATATCAAATCCACACCTCATTATTCAAAATAATATTTTGAGAAAATTAAATCTTTATTCATAAAAATTTGGGGTCTTACAGAACTCCCCGTCTACTAATTATACACGACTGCGCGCATGAGTATGAATTATGACTTGTCAATCTGTAGGCGGTCTATCTCTTTTCCTAACAGGACTAAGATTGTAGTATACGTGTACTGTTTGGGTTGGAAACATAAATGGTTCGTTGGTGTACGCATACCTATGGACGTCAGTATCGACGATTCCATGTCGATCGACACATATCCCTTTTTCTATATCAAACGAACGACACTTGAACAATTAAATCTGACCTCCGTAAGTACCCTTATACGACAACTCTATGATTTCCTCCAACTCCCCATAAAAGGCACGACTAAGCTCATTATAACAATCTCCTTGGACACACAATCCAGTGTTCATTGTTCTTTTACCACGAGCATATGTCTTTGTATGAAATTCACAACCATTGATCTTCTAACCATTGCGGCTGACTTGGTCCCTGTCTGGGCCCATAACTAGGACTTGTACATTATCCGGAATCGTTCTGTAAGACCCCGAATTTTACGAAATGAAAGTATTCAGTTTTTATAATTATTATTCTAATTAGTAAATGGTTAAATTGATAAAAGTACAGTAATACGCGTGGTTGCATAGTGGCACACAGTATTGTAGAGTATCTTTGATTATTGATACTTACGTGAGAAGTCACTCAGTTTATTCAATTATTGTCACAATATTTTATATTATTAAATCAATAATTGAGATGACAAGTTGTTCATATTATTATTTGCATTATTGAAGATGTCTAGAAAGTTCTGTCGAGGAAAGGGGTTAAGTTATTTAATTATACGCCAATAGGAGAAATCAAGGATAAATAAGGTTTTAATCAGCGATCTTTGGGGTCGGGTTTTCATTGTAATTCTGAAACTTTTTTTTACAATCGAATAAGCAGTTTTCAAAATTTACAAAATGGTCACTCAGTCAGATTTTTAGTCAAAAAGCGTTAGGAATCTTGTTGTGAAAGTTGACTTGACTTTTTCTTGACGTGGAACACAAAAAGACAAATTAATGGATTATTATAGCACAAATGACCAAAACTATTAACTACTTCACCTAAACAATTCCAAAACTAATAATAATATTAATACTAATAATTTCAAAATAATAATAATAAAAAATGTTAATTTTAAAAAATTAAAAACGTTAATTTTAAAAATTTAAAAACGTTAATTTTCTAAAAAATTTAAAAAACGTTACTTTTCTAAAAAATTAAAAAAATTGCTTTTATAAAAATTAACGCTTTTTAAAAAAATGACTTTTTTAAAAATTGAATTTTAAAAATAGTTTAAAATTAAAAAATTCTCGCTAAAAAATTAACGTTTTTAAACCTATTTTTAAAATTAACGCTTTTTTAAAATTTATTAAATTTTTTAAAAAAATTAACCTTTTAAACTGCTTTTTTTAAAAATTTATTAAAAAAATTAACGCTTTTTAAAAAATTAAAAATTACATTTTAATTTTTTTTAAAACTGCTTAAAAAATTAATGTTTTTAAACTGCTTTTTAAAAAATTAATATTTAAACTGCTTAAAATTTTAAAAATTAATGTTTTTAAACTATTTTTTAAAATTAACGCTTTTAAACTATTTTTAAAAATTAACATTTCTAAACTGCTTTTTAATAAATTAATGTTTTTAAACTGCTTTTTAAAAATTAATGTTTTTAAACTATTTAAAAATTAATGTTTAAAATTTTTACACGTAATTTTTTAATTTTAAACTGCTTTTTAAAATTCAATTTTTTTAAAAAGTCTGCTTTTTCTAAAAAACGTTAATTTTTATAAAAATAGAATTTTTTAATTTTTAAAAAAAACGTTAATTTGTTTTTAAACCGAACAAATATTTTTTAAAAAGACTGCTTTTTTAAAAAATGTTAATTTTTATAAAAATGTAAAATTTTAAATTTTTTAGAAAATTTTACGCTTTTTAATTTTTTTTAGAAATTTAACGCTTTTTAAATTTTTTTTAGAAAATAACGCTTTTCAATTTTTTTTTTTAGAAAAGTAACGCTTTTTTAATTTTTTAGAAAAGTAACGCTTTTAAAAAAAATTTGAAAATTAACTTTTTAAATTTTTAAAATTAACATTTTTATTATTATTATTTTGAAATTATTAGTATTATTATTATTATTAGTTTTGGAATTGTTTAGGTGAAGTAGTTAATAATTTTGGTCATTTGTCTTATAATAATCCTACTGTTTTTGTCTTTTTTCTGTTCTACGTCGCAAAAAAAGTCAAGTCAACTTGCATACAACAAGATTCCTAACGCTTTTTGACTAAAATCTGGACGGAGTGACCATTTTGTAAATTTTGAAAGTACAGCTTATTCGATTGTAACAAAAAAGTTTCTAAATCACAATGAAAATCTCTGGACCTCAAAGATAAATGACCAAAACCTTATTTATCCCGGAGAAATCCTTATCGAAAAGCTCCCTCGTTCCTAGGAACGATCTGGTTGTTAATATTATGAGTTATAATATTAATGATGAATGTTATTAAAAATTGAATTTGAGCTCGGAGTTGAATGTGGATACACGGATGTGATATTTGAGTCCGGGACGATGAAATTAGTAAAAATAGACTATAAACACAAAATTTACCGAGGTTGGTTTTTTGGTCAAAAAGTCAATAATTGACTTTTTCGAGAAAAAAAAAGTCAAACTTCGAAAATTCAAAAATGAAATTATTGATAAAAATATTTTCATTGTGTTGGGATTATTAGTGTTGGTTGAAATCGACAATTATTTCGATAATAATTAATTTCTAGAGGTTAAATTGACCAATCGGGTAATTAATTGGATAAATGAGCAATTAATTGCTATTAATTCACATGCTTATAACTATTTGTTCACATGTGTGTACTATTGATTCACATGCATGCACTATTAGGGGAGGTGGTGCAAGATTGATAATATTTGCATGTAGGACTGAGCAAAAAACGTGTATAACCGAACCAAACCAAAATAATTTAACCGAATTTTTTTAATATTTCGGGTATTTTTTACAATTCGGTTATATCTGAATTTTTTTCTGGTTTACGGTTACTTGTTCGGATTTTATTTTTGTATTATTCGGTCTACTCGAATACCGAATAAGTTCTTAAATAAAGCCTCATCTTATCTCATTACCGAATAACTCTTCGCCCTTACTCTCTCGGTCTCCCCGTTTCTATCTTTATCTCTTATCAGTTATCTCACAGACTCAGACTCTCAACCCAGATCAGCAGATCTGATCTACAACTCACATCTCAGAAATCAAATCTCGATTTCTCGATCTCCATCTCCATTCACCCCCCTCTTCATTTATTCCATATCTCAAACTTTTTGGCCAACCAAATGAAGGCCATATCCATTTCTCTCACCTCTCTCTCCAAAACCTCTGTCAATCTCCTTCTTTAATCAACATCTATTTCTGTTTATAATTGTACGACAGGTGTGAAAGTAGTATGCACACAAGCCAATCATGTTTGATGATAAAGCATATACTTTGTAACAATCTTATTCATTTATTAATAAAAGTATTAATTTATTAAAGGCTTTTAATTATCTACATGATGTTTGCTTTTATAATATGTGATAAACCCATAGTTTTAAGCAATGCTTTTAGAATAATGATGATGATCATTCTAATGAGATCTAAATTCTTAGAAAGCTTAAAACTAAAATAGTTCCCAATCGTTGGATTACTAAATTGGGGATTAGTGAATCCTGGATAGATTGGGTACATACGCTGCTTGCTCATTGGATGAGGATGATTGATCTCATGATCATTTGTGTGGAGACACTAAAGCAAGAATGTAGGTGCTTATTAGAGAATAAGTACACTCGAATATGGCTCGCTAAGGAATACCTAATGGAGTTTTATTTGCTGTCATCAATAGGAATTCTCAAGTGATAGTAAGACAAGTAATCCTTGACTTGAGATCATCATAGTATCTTGTGTATGATGAGTTATACTTTGACTTATTCCTTAAGACCCTTAGGGTATATCAAAGGGTATGCTTGGGTATAATAAGTTGTACATGGAGATAATGTATGATCAATAAAGAATCTACCACTTCTAATAAAGAAGAGAATGTCCTATGTGATTCGATAAATGACAACCCAAAGAGTCCTCGGGTTAAGGCGTAATGAAATTAGAAAGGAGTTTCTAATTTGCATTATTTGAGTTGTGCATTTAAGGATCGAAATACATATAATTAAATAAAATAAGACTTGACAAGAATTCCATGCCTTATATTTAATTGGGACATCAGATGGTGGAAGGATTGAATTGTCATTTTAAACTATTTACTCAAAGGTTCTTTAATGATTAATGTTGAAATCTATATTATCCGGAAAGTCGCTGATCGCTAGGGGAGGCTTATCCCTTATCAGAATAAATATTATTTATTTAAATAAATTGTTTAATTTATTTATTTAAATAAGATTAGAATTGTTCTAATTGATTTATTCACAACCTTTAATATGGAGAACCTAAAGGGTCACACCATAAAAGGAAGAATAATTATTTAAGAAGTTAATGGCATAATCGTAATAATATAGTTAAGTATATTTAATTTAATCTATGATGATAGAATAAATTAAATAGCTTAATATTTATTATTTAATATTTTAGAAATATTAAATATAAATTAATAAGAGGAGTCTTATTAATATTATTACAATTATTATTATTTTAATTTCTAAAAGAGTTTAGGAATTAATTTAATATAAGTACTCTCATTTATTCCTAATTGGATTAGGAAGGAAAAATTAGTTAAAAGAGTTTAATTAATTATCCCTAATAAGATTAGGGAGCTTAATTAATTAAAAGAATTTAATTAATTAAATAAATCCCAATTCCTTAATTGTTAAGGTGGGTTGCCCACATCTATAAATAAGAGGAGTCTTATTATGGGTGTTGAGGTGTTGTTGACTTTTACAACGACATAATTCCAATTTGTTGAAGAGTACCTTTTTTTATAGAGATAGAAAACTAGGGTTTGAGCCAAATACACCATCTTCTTGAATCTTTTTCTTTCTTAGTGGATCACCTCTAGAGGCCAAACATATGGGTGGCTAACGTTGATCAAAGGAAGGAACAAAACCCCTGTGGATTCAAGTTGAACGCGAAAGGATTTGGAGGTGAACTTGTACTTGAGGAAGCTCGATCTTCAAGGGTATGATTTTATTCTTTATCTTTTCGCTTAATTAATAATTGTGCATAAAGGGTGATCCGTATATGGTTTGTAAATTTTTAAACTCGATTTACACGCTCGCTTAATTATGCAATTTGATCACGTTGATGAATATTACAAACCTAATAAAGGGCATCGAGAGCCAAACCTTTATGCTAATTATTAATTGTTTTAATTTAATATCTATATTGATATGTGTTTAGAACAATTTAATTGGGCATAATTTTATTGTATAAAATTTAATAAAAAAAAAAAAAAAAAGGGTGCCGAATTTTTATTTATTTTTTTTCTCGCAAGGCCATGTAAATCCGGTCATTATTGTTTTTTTGTAAGCTTGGTATGGATTTTTATGGCACATGATATCATGAACGTGGTCACTGGCGGCGTGATCAATGTAGTCCCTTTACATGAAAAAGATAAAGAAGTCACGTTCTTAAACAAATCATTTATCACGCATTTAATTTCAAGGCCTACGGTTATTATATATATATAATAATAATAATTAAAACAAAAGGAACGGATATATATATATATATATATTATGGTTATATATATATATAATATATATTACGAATATATATATATATATATATATATTCTTAATTATTATATAATTAAAATAAAAGTTTATTTTAATTTTAAAATAAAAGGTTTATTTTAATATTAAAATATAAAGTTTTATTTTAATTTTAATAATTTTATAATTAAAATAAAAAGGTTTATTTTAATCTTAAAATAAAAGGTTTATTTTAATATTAAAATAAAAAATTTATTTTAATTTTAAAATTAGATTTCATGCTAACTAATTATAGTTGGAATTGGATTCCATGCTAACTAATTGGAGTTGAAATTGGATTCTATTTTTTCCTTAAATAAAGGAGTTTATTTAGATATGAAATAAGATTTCATATTATTCAAAATAAAGGAGTTTATTTGTGAATAGGAAAGAGAATCCTAATTTTCTTAAATAAAGGAGTTTATTTAAATATGGAATAAGATTTCATATTATTCAAAATAAAGGAGTTTATTTGTGAATAGGAAAGAATATCCGTGTTTCCTTTAATAAAAGATTTTTTATATGGAATTGATTCCATAATTAATTAAAATAAAGGAGTTTATTTTGATTAATGATTTTGATTAAAATAAAATAGTTTATTTTATTCAAAATTGATAAATTAAAATAAAATAGTTTTATTTTGATTTAAATTTGGATTAAAATAAAGGAGTTTATTTTGATTCAAAAATAGATTTTATACTAACTAAATTTGCCCATTAAATGATATCAATATATATATTAAATGTTTATTATTCATGAGATTTAATGTTATTTATCGATGCATATGGTGATGTGTATGATAATAAATGGGATTGATTAAGGACTATCGACCAATGCGATTGGATTTTATTTTAGTTGGATGCATGAATGTATGGGTTTTATTAAATGGGGTCTCATGTACCTCGCCTTTTCTAATTTTCTTAATGTAAATTCTAACTCCTCCTATGTATTTCCCTCGATCACGATCAAGGTTTCTATTTATTTTAAATAGTTTTGTAATAGGAATAATTAGAATTATTTTGAAGAATTGGAGATCAAGGACAAGAAACGCATGAAGACCCGCTTATAATGGAGCCCAAGTTTAAATGTAATAGTTATATTTAAATATTATTTCTTGCACCCCTGGGGGAGTTGACCTTTTGGTTCACTTGGTGGCTCTAGTGAACCAAACTAGAATAAAAGTCCATAATCAATTCGTAGAATATAGTATTCTATATGTGCATGCTTATACTATATATATTATATATTATGCAAACATGCTTCGCATGTTCATTAATATAACGCGTATTTTATATATATATAATACGCGCTGCTAAAACAAGATGAGACAAATTAATAACAAACCCCTCAATTTTTATATTAAGTCCTAAGCGCTCAAAGATATTTGGAATATCGAACGTCAGCTTTCTAGCATGATAAAATTAATAGAGTATTAAATATTTAATATGAGTTTGTTGTGTCACCACAAGGCAAGTATTAAGTATTTAAGATGTTAATTTATCACATTTGATGCTTATAAAGAAAATTGAACAATATTATTTTGTCAGTGTCACCACAAGGATGATATTTTTCTTTTTTGAATATATGGAGTGCTAGGTCGACTTAACTTGGATAATTTTGATTCTGATGTGCCACCACTGATCAAAATAATCTAAGAGGCAAAAGAAAAGGAGTCAGATAGTTGATGTAATCGACAAAAGTTGTCTCACCTATTTATTTATATATAGTTTGTTGTGTCACCACAAGGCTATATACATTTGAAATGGGATCCTTATTCTCACTAGCAAATCAGAATTAGATTTTTGCCGAACTATATAAGTGAGGGTAATATAGTTTGAAGAAAATAGTGGGAGATACCAATTTAAAACAAGACCTAATTTATTTTGGTAATTAATAAAAGAATGTATGTTAAAATGTTGTTAATTACAAATTCATTTACGTAATTTTACAATGTCTAAAAATTACTATCATCAAGGGTTAGCATATTAAATGCTAAATTAACTGCATCAATTAAACGGATTGGTTAAGGAATTTGAGAATAGTTCTCATAGTCAAAAAAGCTATCTTATGTCCTTAATACGCCTATCCTCGCAGAATGGTTGTAGACAATGCCTCCGAGGAAGATTATCACTACTTTTAGAAAGTGGCAAGATGATGCACATTGGCTCAACGCATCATGCTCAAGGCCCACGAGTAACGAGCTTCAAATACAAGATGAAACTATGGATGCTTTCCTACTATATTCCCGCACATCAAGTAGTTGATGGTGAGGAAAGTAGGACCGATAGATATCGATATCTAAGGAGCTCTTCCGATCTAGAATAGCCAATGGCACTATAAGATGCAGACAAAAGTTCTTAACATAATCAATTTGATTGATCAATTAGACAACCGATTTTGTCATGGATGGAGAGTTGAGCCAAGATTTTATCTTGCACTCACTCCTGGACTCTTTTCATAATTGTTGTGAATTTTTCATATACGAATAAGCTAGATATCGCCTTTGGCGATTTGCTTAACATATTGAAAAAAAGGTTGAGAGTCACTTTCCAACCAAGAAAGATCAAGTCTTACCGGTAGGGGCCAAAGGATCTTTTGAAAGAAGAAAGATTCAAAGAAGGTAAATGAAAGGCATAAACAAAGGATAATAAGAACAAAACTCGATACGGATAAAGAAATGAGTTTGCTTCCACTACAATAAGCCCGACACCGGAAAGAAACTACAAGAAGCATCTTCGCAGAGGCTAACCAAAGAAGCTTAGTGAAGTTTCTACATAATACGCTTTTGTTCATGATTGAAATAAATTTTCTTTAAGTCAAGGTTCTACTTGGGTATTGATATCGACTTTGGTTATCATAAATATAGATTTATGAAGGACCAAGCAGTAAGCTAAACAAATATAAGTAATCCTACGTATGGAAATGTAGCAAAGGTTGCCATATTAGCCATAGAAACTTATAGTTTAGCAATGCCTACGGCAAATCTATTAAGTCAATAAGTTGTTATTGTATTCCAATTCTTGTTAGAAACATTATTTTCACTTTATTGTTGACAATAAAATTTTTGGTATTATAATTAAGAACAATTGTTGTTCTATTTATAATAATAATGTTTTGTATAGAATCGAATATTACTTAATAAATTTTGTATACTGACTTTACATGAAAATAATTTTGCATATCGAACAAATTAGTATAAGAAAAGGAGATGATCATTCAAAGAGTTGAATGTATGTATTTGAAGAAATACAAGTGTGAATTATTCGAAAGGTTCAAAATTCGTAAGTGAAACAAATCGACAAAGTATTAAGATTCTTTGATTAGATCAAGGAATAAATACTTGTGCAATAAGTTTCTAAATCATCTCAAATGGTTTTCTCATAATGGAAACATCCCGATACGCATAATTGATTGATGTATCCGAATGGAAAAATCATACCTTGTTGGACATGGTATGGTCCATTATGATTTTACCGACATTCCAAAGATCCTTCAGGATCATGTCCTAGAAATGGTCGACATATCTACGAAAAAGGTAACCTCAAAATCCAAATTTCAAGACTCCATAAAAGTTATGGATGGAAGGATTCCTAATCTTAAGTATGTTAAGATAAGGGGTTGTCCAACTTATGTGAAACGGTTTCGAAGGATAAGCTTGGGACAAGATTTGACATGTACAGATTTGTGGGACATCCTAAAGTAAGTTTAGGGTATATGTTCTATAATTCTACTTAGCAAAAGGTGTTTGTTACGAAACACGCTGCCTTCTAAGATAAAGGTGTTTATCATTGAAGGGGCTAGTGGGAGGATTATAGATCTTGAAGAGTTCATGATCCACAAAACACTATAAGTTAAATAAGAGGAACTCAGAGATAGACCTATTGTACCACAACCAAATCATAACCGAATAGTACCGAAGATACCTAGGAGGTATGGATTCATCATGGATGATGATGATGAGGTACGCATCATAGAAGATGATGATCCAGAGTTACATACGATGAGGTAAGACTTCTAGTGTGTACAAAAGGGTCAGTGGGAGCGTCTTGAAATTTCTAGTATTATATGTTGATATACTACGGATGAGGAATTACATACCAATGCTACAATCAATAAAGATAAAGTTGTCTAAACATTCCTCCATGAATGATTTGGAAGAGTATCTTAATTGGGGATATAAATCTATATAGATAGATTTAAAAGGATGCTCAACTTAACCCAAGGAATGTATATTCATTTGATGCTAAAGTCGTTTAGCATGGCAAACTCCAAGAGATGTCTCATGTCGATGAGCTATAGAGTGTATCTCTCTTAATAGTCCCTACAGACTCACGAAAAGAGAGGTCGCATGAGTGAGCAATCATCATGTATGCAATGAAATATACGAGGCCCGATGTTGATCACCATATTATGGAGAAGTTCACTATGAGTAATTGAAAACATCTTAAAGTGCTTAACCGACACTAAGGATGTGATCATATTCATGGTGGGTCCGAATTAAAACTAGAGGGCTTAACAGACTCAAGTTTTTCGATGCACTAAGACGACGTAAAGTCCACTTTAAGGTAAAGGGTTACCTTGAGCGAGTGGTGTAGTGAATTGAAAGGTTCCAAACAAAGAAAGAGTTGCCGGTTTAGTGATAAAGACAAAGTATATAGCTATAAATGAAGTCGCAAGTTGATTGTTTGGATTAAAAGTTCATTACGTAACTAGAATAGTTCCTAAGTCTCATCTTGATCTAAACATGTGTTGGGCACTTTCATTTGATTATTAGAATCATTGAAAGATGGGAAATCACTATAGAGATAGTGGACTCTCATGAACAACATTACATATCCATTAATTAAAGCTTATCCAACAAAGCAGGATAATCGCCACTTAGAGAAGAAGAGTATGAGTTACCATGACGATTGGCTTTAGTGCAAGTGGGAGATTGAAAGTAGTATGCACACAAGCCAATCATATTTGATGATAAAGCATATACTTTGTAACAATCTTATTCATTTATTAATAAAAAGTATTAATTTATTAAAGGCTTTTAATTATCTACATGATGTCGCTTTTATAATATGTGATAAACCCATAGTTTTAAGCAATGCTTTTAGAATAATGATGATGATCATTCTAATGAGATCTAAATTCTTAGAAAGCTTAAAACTAAAATAGTTCCCAATCGTTGGATTACTAAATCGGGGATTAGTGAATCCGGATAGATTGGGTACATACGCTGCTTGCTCATTGGATGAGGATGATTGATCTCATGATCATTTGTGTGGAGACACTAAAGCAAGAATGTAGGTGCTTATTAGAGAATAAGTACACCGAACATGGCTCGCTAAGGAATACCTAATGGAGTTTTATTCGCTCATCAATAGAATTCTGAGTGATAGTAGTACAAGTAATCCTTGGACTTGAGATCATCATAGTATCTCGTGTATGATGAGTTATACTTTGACTTATTCCTTAAGACCCTTAGGGTATATCAAAGGGTATGCTTGGGTATAATAAGTTGTATATGGAGATAATGTATGATCAATAAAGAATCTACCACTTCTAATAAAAGAAGAGAAATGTCCTATGTGATTCGATAAATGACAACCCAAAGAGTCCTTGGTTATAAGGTAATGAAATTAGAAAGGAGTTTCTAATTTGCATTATTTGGAGTCAGGCATTTTTAGGATCGAATATATATAATTAATTAAAATAAGACTTGATAGTAATTCCATGTCCTTATATTTAATTGGGACATCAGATGGTGGAAGGATTGAATTGCATTTTAACTATTTACTCAAAGGTTATTTAATGATTAATGTTGAAATCTATATTATCCGGAAAGTCGCTGATCGCTAGGGGGGCTTATCCCTATTGTAGAATAAATATTATTTATTTAAATAAATTGTTTAATTTATTTATTTAAATAAGATTAGAATTGTTCTAATTGATTTATTCACAACCTGCTTAATATGGAGAACCTAAAGGGTCACACACCATAAAAGGAAGAATAATTATTTAAGAAGTTAATGGCATAATCGTAATAATATAGTTAAGTATATTTAATTTAATCTATGATGATAGAATAAATTAAATAGCTTAATATTTATTATTTAATATTTTAGAAATATTAAATATAAATTAATAAGAGGAGTCTTATTAATATTATTACAATTATTATTATTTTAATTTCTAAAAGAGTTTAGGAATTAATTTAATATAAGTACTCTCATTTATTCCTAATTGGATTAGGAAGGAAAAATTAGTTAAAAGAGTTTAATTAATTATCCCTAATAAGATTAGGGAGCTTAATTAATTAAAAGAATTTAATTAATTAAATAAATCTCAATTCCTTAATTGTTAAGGTGGGTTGCCCACATCTATAAATAAGAGGAGTCTTATTATGGGTGTTGAGGTGTTGTTGACTTTTACAACGACATAATTCCAATTTGTTGGAGAGTACCCTTTTCTATAGAGATAGAAAACTAGGGTTTGAGCCAAATACACCATCTTCTTGAATCTTTTTCTTTCTTGGTGGATCACCTCTAGAGACCAAACATATGGGTGGCTAACGCCGATTAAAGGAAGGAACAAAGCCCTGTGGATTCAAGTTGAACGCGAAAGGATTTGAGGTGAACTTGTACCGAGGAAGCTCGATCTTCAAGGGTATGATTTTATTCTTTATCTTTTCGTTTAATTAATAATTGTGCATAAAGGGTGATCCGGGTATATGGTTTGTAAATTTTTTAAACTCTGATTTTACACGCTTCCGCTTAATTATGCAATTTGATTGCGTTGATGAATATTACAAACCTAACAAGGTGAAGGAACCCCAATTAGCCCTAATCAAATGGTGCCATCATCATCTATCCCTCTATTTGTTTCTTCAAGTCGAAGACCCAGACTTCGGCGGAGCTCGTCGACCGAACCATCGAGACTAGCCAAACCAAGCGCCTCGAAAAAGTAGGGTTATGTATTGTTAATTTTAGTTATGTATTATTATCATATTATGTATGAAGCCTTCCTTCACACTGTTGTTGTGTGTCTTTGTTGTGTGTAATCAGTGTTGACTTTCACGACGATCGAATCAAGAGATGAAGTTTGTAAAGAAATATTTTCTTAATTTCGGTTATTATCCGAACAACCGAATAGTAAATTCGGTAATTCAATTAATGGATAATTTGGTTACTTGTTCGGATACCAAAAGTACACAACTTTCGATTTTCGGTTATAACCGAATAGTCTATTCGGTTCAGTTATAACCAAATGCTCACTCCTACTTGCATGACTAAATTAAAAATGGAGGTATAGATGAAGGTACTATACTGTAATTATTTTTTTCACATGTATAGAACTATTGATTCACATGATTGTACTATTGATTCACATGATGTACTATTAGGGAAAGTGGTGCAAGTTTGATAATACTTGTAGGACTAAATTAAAAATAAAAGAAAAGATGAAGGTATTATAATGTAATATTTCGAGCCCCAAAACGTGTAATTATCGAAACTATGTTTTCCTATAAATAGAAGCTCATTCTTCCTTCATTCTCACCAATTCACTAAGACTCACAAGAGCAATTATAGAGAGAGAAGCTATAGAGAGAAAGAAGAAGAGAAATCTGCTACTTCACTATTTCTGTATCCAGTCTTCTTCTGAGGTAAGGGGTATTATTTATTTCATATTCTGAAGAGATATTATTTTTTGTATTCGTATGAATATTATTTTTATTCAATATTCGTAAGGAATATCATTTTCGTTCAATATTCATTGTCTTCGTTCAATATTCGTAAGGAATATTATTTTCGTTCAATATTCGTATGGGATTCTATTTATTTCTTATTTGTAAGGGGTATTATTTCTTTCGTATTCATGAAGAGAGTAATTTTCTTTCAATACTCGAAAGGGTTGTTATTCCAATCTTTATTATTCTATTGGAATAACCTGTCTCCGCGGACTACCGCATACATGGTGAAATTCTTTTGTTGTTCCATTCTTTATTATTCTGTTGGAATAACCTATCTACGCGGACTACCGCATGCATGGTGAAATTCTTCTGTTATTTCATTCTTTATTATTCTGGTGGAATAACCTGTCTACGCGGACTACCGCATGCATGGTGAAATTCTTCTGTTGTTCTATTCTTTATTATTTTGGTGGAATAACCTGTCTGCGCGAACTACCGCATACATGGTGAATGACCCTTCATATTCATTCTTTATTAAATTGTGGAAATAATCTGTCTACGCGGATTACCACATGGCGGGTGAAAATCCATTTGCAGTTTTGTATATTCTATTATACTCGTATGAGATATCATTTCTTTTGTACTCGTCATGGAATATCGTTTTCTTTTGTATTTTCCTTTTATGAGTACTATTCACGGAGTACTATTCATGGATACTATTCACGTATATGGCGCTATTCACGTATACGGTACTATTTATGAATACAAGTTACTATTCATAAGTTACTATGCATGAGTTACTATTCATGAGTTACTATTCACGAGTTACTATTCATAGGGTACTATTCACGATAAAATTGGTTTCTTTTTCTGACCAAATTATCGTTGATTTATGAATCTTAATCTTGAAATTAAATCCATGTTTTGATCATATTATTTTTATTATCATATATAATATTTTTATAATCCTGGTGATGAAATTTCTCTTTGACTTAAGTGTAAAGATGGGTAGATTATTGGTATAATCGTAACTATGTGTTCTCTTTGACCAGTAGTGCAAAGATGAATTGTTGAGTGGTATGATCATGACCATTGAATTTATAATTGAATATCTTTAGCTTAAGTGCAAAGGTGAATTGATCAATATGGTTATAATTATTGTTTATATAAATTCTGAAATGATTATATATTTCTTTGAGATATTAATATCTTTGGCCCGTAGTGCAAAGATGACTTGTTGTTGAATATCTTTGGTCGTAGTGCAAAGATGACCTGTTATTGAATATCTTTGGTCTGTAGTACAAAGATGAACTGTTGATGAATATCTTTGGCCCGTAGTACAAAGATGAAGTTATTAGTATGATTATGAACAAGAACTGTGATTTGGTATAACCATGATCTATGATGTTTCAGGTAAAGACAGGTGATGAAAATTATCTTCGTCCTAGTGCGAAGAGGAATTTAGAATCACAATTATGATTATGAGCTATTCACATGATTGTGGAAATAAACTATTGATTGATGTTACAGGGATAAAACATTGTTGGTGGACTTTTAACGTGGAGAAGATAATAGACTTTATGGTCTATTTGACTCTTCTAATGGATTGCTTGCTTCACGCCACTATGGTTGAAAAGTTTTATCATCTACCATATGTTCTAAATCTCGATTTATTACATCGACGAAGGCTATTGATAATTTAATTATCTTTAGTCATGATATTCTTTATCGGCTAGTTGTGTTATCACCCTCTCGCTTCACAATTCCTTTCACGTAATAAGAGTGTAGCTGGTCGAAATGGGGTAATGTAATAGAGGAATAGAACGATGGTCTATAGTCATTGAGGTTTCCCCTAAAATAGTATGGAAATAATTTTATTGAGAATTTTAGATAATTTTGTTGTATTTTATACGTCATTTTAACCGTTGATTTTGGTGAACCAAATAGGGTGAGGTGAACCCAACTTTGGAAGGTGTTTTGCCACTATCATACAAGATGTCTAATGACGCATTTACTTCATGTTATCATAAGATGTGGTTGTGCATATGCACTTGGCGATTATATCTATGAGCACTACATATATAATCTTGGAGTTTGGTTCAAATATAATTCTCAATTGGAGACAATGGAGATAATTATATGTCAAGAGAAGACTCACCATTGGAAAGAACATGATAGTAATCTTCTCATTTTTCTTTGGGGTCTATTGGGTCAAACAAGGATAATTCTCGAGTCATATGATATCTATAATAACTTAGATGCATGGCCTCCCATGTAGGAAGGTTTTCTTGAGCATTTTCCAAAGATTTTAATTTTTAAAATAGTTAATGACTGTACTTTTATATAAAGTACCATTGTAAGGTGTTGTGGTCGAGGCACCATGAGAGTTACATAT